>MJUU01023073.1:87239-117161 GCA_002080025.1 Modiolus philippinarum
ACCTTTTTGTGTGTAACCCCTTTCGTGAATAGCAGTACCAGCATGTTTGTTAGCCGTGTTCAACCACAGGGCCTTGTTACTAATAAGAAAATTTTACTAACTATGCAGACATCGCTTCCACACCTGCTCGCTTCAACCCATGTTTATTTTGTTATTTCTCTCATAAAATAGATGTTTATCTTTTCAAAGAATGTCATAAGCCCAATTCGATTACCTTCCGTTCAATTGGGGGACAATCTTTTTGTTGAGAAATGCACAAAATTGTCAACTTCATTGACAAGAAAACGAAAGTAAACTTCGTAATTCTCTGGACTTTCCATAGGCTAAGGAATATATCCCGGAATTCCTTGATTACGTCACTGGGTGGTATACAAAACCATCGAGAGTCTCGAGTTTCTTTTTATTCCATGGTCATTCCCGACCGATGGACTGGTTCATCGTGATACAAAACGACATGAGTGACTACGATGCTGGATATAACTCTAATAACGTCTCTCAAGTCTTAAAAGTTAAATATCCACCGGTATTGATTATCACAGGCTCAGCTGTCTAACCACGTGGATACCGCATGACAGAATCAAAGTCAACTCGCCCCCCNCCCCCCCCCCCCTCCAGCTCGCTCCCTATAGAAATTGGGGCGACTCGGACAGGGGCGAGTTGGCAGTGGGGCGAGTTGTCCTGCTACCCGCATAATAGATGTAATCCCTATTTTGATTGGCCATTGATCGGCACGTGATTTCCATCCGTTACATAAACGCAAAAATGTAAACAAAACATATTTTCAGCATAGAATTTCTTGCAAATCTCGTTTTTCCTCTTATTTCGTTTCACGGTCGTACTATCGCTTAAAAACACACATGATTTATCAAGGTTGACAGGTATTTAAGCAATATATTGCCATCTTGTGATCAGTAAACATCAGGTATCTTTCTTTACTCGTAGTGATATCGGGTGCTAAATTCTTGAGTTTGTACGAGCGTATATTTTGTAGTTCCCGGAAGTCATGTAAACAAAACAATATGGCTTCAAGCCGATCACAAATTACTGTTTCGAAAACAGTAAAAAAACCGGATTTGAATGTGAAGCTATTTCGAATTTTTCAGGAAGTCATTGTCATGTAGACAAGGACAAGGTCATCGGAAACATGTGATACTGGAAAGTTCCAACCATAAGCTATACATGTCGACAAAACATTTTCAAATGAGCGATATACTTTAAAAGTTATCATAGTTGAAGAAAAAAATTACGACGAAGTCGTTGCCACCGGAAAGTAATACATGTTTTCCTTTCAGCGACTTTCTTCCCTGGCGAGACAAAACATAAACTTGGAACAAACCAGACTAAAAATGTATGGAAAAGTGAACACTGTATTGTGAAGTCCGTTACTTCCATACATCATTCCTTCATTCACTGATTTCAGAGGAGATGATCGAAAAATGATTTCCTGATAGGGTCCAATGTTAAACTGTTCCACTGTCTGTTAGAACCGACCGAAATAAACAGTCATTGCCAAGGACATTTCATACAACAGGTCCAGTATAATTAAAAGTTGAATTTGCTGAGGAGGTTTCAGGGGGAGATATTATCCTTGGGATCCAATTTTAATCTATGCTCTATGTTGGTGGCAATGTTATTGGCCAAAATGGAAAGAAATTGACAGTCTTTGTACATCAGGTCTTATACAATTTAGTTAAATTTGTTTCAATCAATAGTTTTTAGAACACATGATGAAATGGTGATTTTAAAATACAAAAAATACCGAAGATGCATAAAAACAGTAAAATTTCGTTATGCTGTACACGTGTTTTAAGGAGTACAATACACGGAATGAAGGCTTAGAATTTTTAAATGGTTAGAATTTTGATAAAAATAGAAAATATCTATATAACCCGAAATGTATAATTTTCATGTCAGACAAGTCTGACTATTGGGCTGCTGAATATCCTCGGGGAGCTGTTGCAGCGCCCAATGGCTCAAAATATTAAAAAAAAACATCAAAAGTGCATTAAAAAAGTAAAATTTTGTTATGCTGTACGCGTGTTTCAAGGAGTTACCTCTCATTAGCAGCATTTAAATCCAATAAATAGGAAAGCCATAAGCCAAAAGTAGTCAAAAAGAAGTACTCATTTCCAAAAATATCGAAATAGGAAGCCAAATCCAGTACCAAGGACAACTACCGAGTGCCATACACGGAATGAAGCCTCAGTATTTTATAATGGTTAGAATTTTGATAAAAACAGTACTTTTCTATATTACCCGCAAGGTATAATTTTCATGTCAGACAAGTCTGACTATTGGGCTGGTGAATACCCTCGGGATCTCTGGTCCACCTGCAGTTGCATCGCCCTATGATTCAAAATACAAAAATACCGAAGTTGCATAAAAACAGCAAATTTGAGGACATCTAACGAGTGCCATACATGGAATGAAGATTAAGTATTTTAAATTGTTAGAATTTTGATAAAAACAGTTATTTTTTTATAAAACAGGGTCCAATTTTTAGCACGCTGGTGACAATGTTTTGTCAAGTCGGAATGTAATGAGCAATCTTTTTGAAGGACTTCACAAACATTTTTATAAATTGCTTCAAAGGTTTAAGAGAGAATCAAAATATGAAAAATCCCCTGTGCTCCAATGTTAAACTGTGTTCTGTGCTAGCGATAATGTTATGTCGAATCAGACCGAAACAAGCAAACCTCCAAAATATAATTCTTGTTTGTTGATTTGTTCGATTGTTTTCAGCGGAGCCACTGACAATATGATTTTGATTTTCTATAGGGTCAAATGTTAAACTATGTACAGTGCTGGCATCTATCATTTTCGTCATCTGACAGAAATGGCATTTCTTGTAAAGTACCTTCCACACATCATTTTGAAGCTTATTTGTTAAATTTGCTTCAACAGTTTTAGAGCAGATTATTAAAATGATGTTTGACCTTAGTTGCAATATAAAACTATAAGCGCTAGCGGTAATGTTTTTATCAGATCACACTAACAAAATATCAAAATTACTTCACTTTCTGCAAGTAGCGATTTGACAACCTATGTCTCTTCACTGTAGATCAAATCAAAATATTTTGAAGACTATAAACCTAACATTTGTAAGATAGAGAATAAAAAGATCTAAATGAAAAGCCAAAATCAGCTAAAACCGAGATATGCACGAGGGAGATACTCTAGATTTTAGCAAAATGTTCTTACGTTTTGATATTGCAATTTTCCAAATAAAATCGGTTTTCGAGTCAGCACATAAGTCCCGACCAATTGGATGTTAAATACAGCGACCCAGTGGTAATAAATAACAAAATATCGAAATGAACATTCTTAAGAACTTTCAATACATTATTCCTGTGAAGCTTGGTAGAATATTCTTCATTACTTTCCAAGACGATGAAATGTGAAAAGCTTATGAACAACAAAGACGAAGTAAAGGAATTAGCTCACACTTTCTCTTTTCGCTAGATGTTCAGAATTCCAAACGGCAATACTACTTCAACAAGAGGCTCTCAAAGGCCTGTATCGCTTACGTGGACCTTGGCTGGCATAGATAAAAGGCATTTCCGACCGGGTCCAATGTTCAACAACGGCAGTAGAATACCGACGGAACAAGGGAGGCGATGACCACAAAAATCAAAGTCCAAAGACATGACAAAACGGCAACAGAGAAAAACGAAGACAAAACAAGGACGTGAGACAGCTAAAACCGGGGTTGACATCAGGTGCTCCGGAACGGTAAGCATGTCCTGCCCCGCTAGCGACACCCGTCACACTATCAGTGAGGCATATATTGTTTTGAAAGATGTTTGGTAGCGGATTGGTAGATGTCATTTACTAACCCTTAGACAAAACCAATTGAAGTCCATGGTGCATGTTTCTTCCCTTACCTTCAAACAATACCATGGTTAAATTTTGAAAAGCTTTCGTAAATCTCTATAGTATTCAGAAAAATCAAAAGGACAAATCGGTAGCATCAACATCACTGACGATGAAAAAACTAAAACTTTACAGTATGATGTACCAAACAACACGAAAAACTAAAATACTGACAGTGTAAACTCCCATAAAAACCGTGAGTGACATCAGGTACCTCGGATGGGTAAGCATGTCCTGCTCCGCTAGCGGCACCCGTCGCACTATCAGTGAGTCAAATTTTTTTGTCAAATTCGTAAAGACGTGAAATCTAGCTGAAAATGTCCGTTTTCATTTGAGAAACAGACACGTCATGTCATGGTGACGGCTATAGAATTTCTGAAAGGCTGAACAAATACCTGACTAAGCAGCTTTTGCAACTGGGACAGCGTTTTGGCTCTATTAAAAAAATCACTGTACAAACTACATGCTCGACAAAAACGAATCAACTGTGAAATGTACACCCCATAGGCTGGAGAGGTAGGTATAGAAAGGGAAAGTTCACAATTGCAAAGTTAAAATAATCATGTTTCTCATATAGCTTAGATTTCAAACGTCCATCTTCATCACACAGTGCTTCATCAATGTACATTAAAAGATCTAAGTACTAAGCTGAAGTAGGTGTATCAGTGGTCTCTCTAATTTCAAGTTCATTGGGATAGATCTGTTGTAAATATTCCTTGAATTTTGGATTTTTAAGAGGAAGTACATCGTCTATGTAGCGGAAGCTGAAATTAAAGGACTGGGTTATATGTTTTTGTTTTTTCTGTGTTAGCCCTTGTAAAAACTTGGTCACATACGAGAAAAGAGAATGGTCAGCTAAAAGTGGCGCGCAGTTAGCCCCAATTGGAATCCTGATTGTCTGTTGAAAAACACGGCCTCCAAATTCGACAAAATTAATATCTATTAAAAATTCAAACATCTTGATTACGTTAAACTTTGTTCCCTGCTGGGGGGCCACCTTGGATTAGAAGAAGACATGCCAAACGCAAATTTGAACGGGTCACCAGAGGACATTTCAAGTTAAATAGAATCCAGTTAACTCGAATAATTCAAGCCCTCTCCGTATCCGATTCTCTCCTTCTACGATCGTAGTGAGTGGAATATAACGACTGGATTATTCGGGTTAGAATCCAATCTAAACAATCTTAATGCTGGAAGCCATATTGGATGAGGTGAGGTCCTCCCGAATACCTTTATTGGATGGTACCATCAAAGTACCATTGTGTACTATTTGGATAAGGTGTTTCAGAAGGGATCATTAAATGTGTTTAAATACTTTATTTTAAACTTATTTTATTGTCAAAACACAACTGGATTGAACACAAGTTATATCAACTTACGAGGTTCTCTCCATACTATATACTAATACAATTATACAAAATGACAACAGTGATATTATATCATATGTATAAATTCAATATACATTTTTATAAAAATTGAAAACAAACAGAAAATAAAGAGAGAGAGAGAGAGAGAGGAAGAGAAATTAACAGTAAACATGTACACTAAAAATGTCTAATTAAATAATAAAGAGTAGTCGAGCTAATTTGAAAAACGTTTTGAATGGTGGCTAAAATTTTGAACCTGTCTGAAAATAATGATGTTTGTTTTGTTACTTAGTTCATCTGAAGCAAACAACAAATATTCGATAGTGGGTGAAACAAGAGGCCTTAACGAATATATATACTGATTTCTAATATTAATATTAATATTTCTAATATTAGTGTTTAAATGTGTTATCCATTCCGAACCATTTTAGATCACCTTTCAAATAATTTTGGCGGTGGTTTTTTGTTATTGCCGAAATTAAAACATTTCAAGCCCCTTTAAATAAATATTTCGGTAGGGGTTCTCTTTATTAACTAATGTTTACATATTTCTGTAAACAAGTACTTTTTTTCTCAAATTCCAGTTTTCCTCTTTGGTTTCCATGACAACCGAAAGCTATACCATCCTTTAAAACTCATAACAGAACACCATTCCAAAATGTCATTGTTTTCTGTGTCCTCGTTTTGTCCATGTCTTTGGACTTCGATTTTTGTACATTCGACTCCTTTGTTCCTTCGGTAATCTACTGCCGTTGTTCCAAAACAAAATTGGGCAGTGGTTCTCCTAATAATCAAGGTAATACATATTGCTGATTTTAAACATTCAGAGAACCCCTTTAAACACATTTTGCAGGAGTTCCCCTTGTAATATAGTCGATACATATTGCTGAAATGATAAATAAAATATCTAGCAAAATACTTTTTTTTCTAAAATTTCAGTTTTCTGGTCTGGTTTGCATGGCAACTGAGAGCACTATCATCCATTATAACCCACATCAGACCTCAATTCAAATAGTATGGACAGGTGTTCCCCTAAAAATTCATAGGGTCAAATGTAAAACTATGGCATCCATCATGGATGAGATGTGGACCTGCCAAATTTCTGTTATGGAAGGGACCACCTCAGGACCTATGTGGCCAAGTTTGCTTTTAATTGTACCAGTAATTCCTGAGAAGAATATCTTTAAATGTATTGTCTAAAAGGCCCAATGTTAAAACAATGTTAATTCCCGGCTGGCAGCCATCTTGGATGATGTACAGACCTGTCGGATACCTTTTTGGAAGGGAACATGTAAGGGACTATTGTGAGTAAGTTTGGTTATAATTGACCTGGTAGTTTCTGAGATCTTTTATTGTATGTTCCAAAGTATCCAATGTTAAAACTACATGTTCCCGCTGGTGGCCATCTTGGATGAGGTACGGACCTGCCGGATACCCTTTTTGGATGGAACTATCTACGGGCCATTGTGGCTAAGTTTGGTTCCAATTGGACTAGTAGTTTCTGAGAAGATCTTTGAATGTCTTTTCCATAGGGTCCCATGTTAAAAATATGTTCCCCACTGGCGGCCATCTTGGATAAGGTACGGACCTGCCGGATAAAATTTTGAGAAGGGACCACCCAATGACTATTATGACCAAGTTTGGTTCCAATTTACCGAGTGGTTTCAGAGGAGAAGATCTTTGAAAGAAAAGTTCATGACGGACGAACGGATGGCTGACGCCAAGTGATGGCAAAAGTTCATCCTGGCGTAACCAGGTGAGTTAAAAATGGAAAGAATTTAAACAAAACTAAACTTCCATCTAATAAACTCAACATACCAAATATGACGTCCATAACTCGTACGGATTAAAAAATAGTTATGAGGCATTACCCTGCCATATCCCTTTTTTTAAATCTTTATGAGACATAACTCAAGAACCACTCTCTCTTAGGAACTCTAAAAAACTTGCACTGAGAAACATATTGCAAACTAATTCCGAAGACATTTGAATTTTTTTCACACGTTTATTGTAAGTAAAAAGCCCAAAATATACAAAGTTTCAAGGGGCATAACCCCAGGGCTTCTTGACCTCTTAACCAAAAAATTGAATTTGGCTCGAGTTTTATGGTAAGCAAGTTATGTACTAAGTTTGAAGATACTATGTTATACCATTAAGAGTTATCAGTCAGAAATCTCAAAATTCATAACATTTCAAAGTTTTAAGGGGCATAACTACGGGACTTCATGGGCCTCTGAACCAAAAATTTAATTAGCTCGAGTTTGTGGTAAACAAGTTTCATACTAAATAAGAAGTTATCTGTGAAAAACCTTAAATTAACAAAAGCTCAAAGTTCCAAGGGGCACAACTCCAGAACCACTTGGACTTTGTCTTTAGTATAGTGGTGAGCAACTTACATACCAAGTCTGAAGACAGAATGTTATTTCGTTCACAAATTATCAGTTGGAAACCTTAAGTCAACGAACAGAAGGATAGAGGGGCGGATGGACATGGACGACTGAGGGTAAACCTCTATACTACTTGTGGCTGCGTAAAAACAGTCAAGAAAAAAAAATGAAATGAAAAAATTCGTAAATGTTCCACAGAACCTAGTGTCTAACCTGCTCACTCCACTGTCATTATAATTTGGCATAAATAAAAATCTCGGGTTGCTAAGTAGAATTCAAAAAATTAAAAAAAAAAATAAATAAATAAAAAAATAAATAAGAAAACTGTCTTTGAGAGTTTTGGGAAATTTATCAAAATTGGAATCAAAATCGTTTAAATGAATTCTTAGTTTTCAGAATTATGTCTCGTATGCAAAATGGCTAAAATATTTGATTGCATGCAAAAATTTCAAAATTCGTTAGTTTTTGACTATTTCAGTAAATTTACCAAAGTTGGAACCGGGATAAAATTCCGAAAGTTTATTTGCCATTTCTAGACTACATGTAAAAAGTCTCCATCATAATTTCAGAAAAAGACTTTCTAAATCATAATTAAAAAAAAGAGGCTCCCAAAAGCCTGTATCGCTCAGCCGGGCCACGGCTGATATAGATAAAAGGCATTTTCAATCGGGTCCAATGTTTAACTGTGTTCCCTGCTAGAGGCCACCTTGGATTGGACACAAATTCGAAGGTCCACCAGAAAACTTTTGTGATCAAATTTAGTACCAACTGGATTAGTGGTTTAAGAGACCTAATTCTTAAATGGAATCTAATACAAACTATCTAAATGCTGGCAGCCATATTGGATGACGTGTGGTCCTCCTTGATACCTTTATTTAATTGGACAAGTTGTTTCAGAAAGGATCTTTAAAATAAGTTTGAATATGTTATCTGTGTCGACCCATTCCAGACTACATTTCAAAAATAATTTGGGCAGGGGTTTCCTTCATAATCTAGGTAATAATTATCGCCGAAAACAAAACATTACAAGCCAATTTCAAAAAACTATTTGCCAGGAGTTCTCCTTATTAACTAGTATGAAAAAAAGGGAAAAGGGGTAAATGTCAAGGAGACAACATCCCATATCCAGGTTAAAACGACCCAAAACAAAGCATCTAGGGATCACCGTACGGTCTTCAACACAGTGAGGAACCTCACACCATACAGCGAGCCCTAAATGCCCCAAAAAGGTAAAAAAAAAGTGGATACATCAATGGAAACAAACCAAAACTAATAACCCATATATCAAGAAATTAAAATTTCATAAGAAGACACGGACAAGCCATTCACCAACAGATTCCTGACTTGGGACAGGCGCAAAAATTGCGGTCGGGTTAAACTCGTTCTCTTGGATCCAAACCCTCCCCCTGTGTGTGTTTACAAATACCTGAAAACGAAACATAAAATTCAGTAGAATACTTTTTTTTTCTTCAAAATTTCAGTTTTCTTGTTTAGTTTCCATCCCAACCGAAAACTCCACCATCCAAAACAGAACACCATGTTCAAAAATTTGGACAGGGGCCCCCTTATAACATCTTCGCTAGCCAAGGGTTACAATCCGCTCCTCTCATCTTCACCCTTGTCAGATCAAGCTGGATTTCTGTAGTCTCAAATCCACATTTTTGATTGGTTGCAGTTAACCCTCGCTGCAGCCTATCAATTAGCTTACATTCAGATTTTAATAATATATCGTAACAATAGTGATTTTTCTATTTTGCAAAATTTCCATGATTTCATAATCTTTCTTTACTTTTGAAGGGTTATTTCCCTGTATTTAAATATACTGTGAATTTTTATTAGATACAATAAATAATCTTTAATTATTACAACAAATCGCACTGAAACTCTTTCTTCAAAGGGTTATGATGTTTCACAAATTGTGGCTCAATCCGCCAAGGGTGAAGAGAAGAGGAGTGGATCGTAACCCTTGGCTAGCGAAGATGCCCTTATAAACAAGGTAATATATATTTCAGAAATTTAAACATTCAGAGTCTCCTTTAAAAAAATTGTAATCTAGTTTACACATATTGCTGAAATCAAAAATAAAATATCTAGCAGAATACTAGTACTTTCATTTTTTAAATTTCAGTTTTCTGGTCTGGTTACCATGGCTACTGATATCTCCACATCCATAGCAACCCATATCAGACCACAATTCAAATAAAACTTTGGACAGGGGTTCCCCTTAAAATTCATAGGGTCCAATGTTAAAACTGTGTTCCCCACTGGCGGCCATCTTAGATGAGGTACGGACCTGTTAGATACCTTTTTGGTTGGGACCATCTAAGGACCATTGCGGCTTAGTTTTGTTCTAATTGGACTAGGTGATTCTTAGATGTTTTTTTCATAGGGTCCAATGTTAAAACTATGTTCCTACCTGGTGGCAATCTTGGATGAGGTATGGACCTGCCGGATAACCTTCAACTAAGGACAATTGTGACCAAGTTTGACTCTAACTGGACTAAAATTTTTAGATCTTTAAATGCCTTTACTATATGGTCCAGTGTTAAAACTATGTTCCAGCCATCTTGGATGAGATACGGAGCTGCCAGATACCTTTTGTAGCAGGGACCATATAAGGACCATTTTGCCTTAGTTTGGTTATAATTGAACTTTAAGTTTCTAAGAAACAGACCTTTGAATGCCTTTCCCATAGGGTCCAATGTTAAAACTTTGTTCTCGCTGGTGGCCATGGACCTGCCAGATACCTTTTTTTGGGTGGGACCATCTAAAGTCAATTGTGACTAAGTTTTGTTATAATTGGACTGTTCGTTTATGAGAAGACCTCTGAATGTCTTTACCATATTATGTTCCAATGTTAAAACTATGTTCCCGGCTGGCGACCATCTAGGATGGGGTACGGACCTGCCCGATACCCTTTTTGGTTTGGGTGGGACTATCAACGGGCCATTATTGCCAAGTTTGGTTACAATTGGACCAGTAGTTTCTGAGATCTCAGAATGTCTTTTCCATAGGGTCCCATGTTAAAATTATGTTCCCCGCTGGCGGCCATCTTGGATGAGGTACGGACCTGCCGGATACAATTTTGAAATGGGACCACCCAAGGACTATTGTGACCGAGTTTGGTTTGTAAATTCCATAGAATCCAATGTTAAACCTATGTTCCCGCTGGTGGCCATCTTGGATGAGGTACGGACCTGCCGGATACCTTTCTTGGATGAGATCATCTAAGGACCATTGTGCCTAAGTTTGATTTTAATTGGACTACCAGGCTCTGGGGAGACCTTAGAATGTATTTTCCATAAATTCAATGTTATGACTATGTTCCCTGCTGGCGACCATCTTGGATGAGGTATAGACCTGCTGGATATATTTTTGGAAGGGACCATCTTAGGACCATTGTGACTAAGTTTGGATATAATTGGACTGTTAATTTCTGAGGAAAAGATCTCTGAACGTCTTTTCCATAGGGTCCAATGTTAAATCTATGATCCCCGCTGGCGGCCATCTTGGATGAGTTACGGACCTGTCGGATACCTTTTTTTTGATAGGACCATCTAAGGACTATTGTGGCTAGGTTTTGTTTTAATTGGACTAGTAGTTTCTGAGAAGATCTTTCAACGTATTTTCCATAGCGTCCAATGTTTAAAATATGTTACCTGCTGGCGGCAATCTTGGATGAGATATGGACCTGCCGGATACAATTTTTTAAAGAGGAACACCCAAGGACTATTATGGCCAGGTTTGGTTCCAATTGGCCCAGCAGTTTCATGGGAGAAGATCTTTCAATGAAAAAGTGACCACATATAGAAGGACCTTAGATGGACGAAAAACATGTGCAAAGTCATGAGATAAGCTAAAGCTGGCTATAGCCAGGTGAGCAAAAAATGATAATTTTACACAAACGCACACTCTAACTAAAATTCATCAAAGTAAACTCACATACCAAATATGTCAATATCTCAAGTAGTCTCTGAAAAAATATCCAGAGAACTGTTGCTGAATTATGTAATGACAGAATCACAGGCTTATGTCTCAATGGGCTACTGATCTGATATTTTCCCACAGGGTTAAGCGTTTAGTTTTATAATTGGCAGAAAAATCATTCAACTGGTAGATCACCATCATGTTCCCAAGTGGGGAACATTTTGGATTTATGATCAATCCTTGTATGGGGGGAGGCAAGAGATTTTGTGTTAATGTGTTTGGGGCGTTTTTAGACAGTTGTTAAATGTTTTTGGTGAAATAAATCAGTTGTTACCTGTTTTATACCATTTGGTGTTTTTTGTTCTGTAAATTTTTTACTTGTTAAAGGGAAATAAAAAGCACTGTTTGCTGTTAATGAGCAGGGGGCAAGGCCTTTTTATGTTCATAACTTTTGGGGCTTGTCAGCTGGTTGTTAAATGCTTTTGGGTGAAATGAAAATTGTTAGCCTGTTAATGAAACCCCTCAATAACTAAATTTTAGAAAATTTTGTTTAAAACTAAGGGGTATCTCCCTCTTGAATAGCTCTGTCCTTTGCTGATTTTGGATTTCTATTTAGATCTTAATGGTTACTTTTAACACGTATTTAGGTTTATGGACTTCCAATGTTTTTATTTTATCTGCTCTGATGAGACATAAGTTGTTGAAATGCGCATATGCAGAAAAAAAATTCACAATAACTTCAGCATTTGCTATTTATTACCACTGAGCTGATGCCTCTGCTGGTGGACTGTTAGTCCCCAAAGGGTATTCACCAATACAGTAGCCAGTACTTCGTTGCTGGCCCGAAAACCGATTATATTTGGAAACTTGCAAAATCTAAATTTTTGATAGAAAAAATTTTGATTAAAACTAAGAAATATCTCCCTCTTGCATAGCTCTGTCCTTAGCTGATTTTGGCTTTTTATTTAGATCTTATTGGTTACTTGCTCTCTATCATTTTTCACACGTATTCAGGTTTATGGACTTCCTAATGTTTTGATTTTATCTGCGCTGATGAGACATAAATTGTTTAAATGCGCATATGCCGAAACAAAATTCACAGTGACTTCCATATTTTATTATTTATATATAACATTTGGAATATTACTGTCATAATACTTTGCCTAGTTAGTAGCAACTTGATAGATGGAATGGTTTTCAAGAAATAGCAATCTACAACATTTTCCCATATCATCCAATGTTTAACAAGATATGCAGTGGCTTCTATCCTCTATAAATGATCAATACTAAAATCATACATTTGTTTGATGAGGATCATGTCAAAATGGCCACTTAATATCAAGTTGATATATGAAACAGTTTCAAGAATTAGCTATTCAAAACATTTACCATAATGGGGTCTATGTCGTATGTTTAACTATTTTTGGATGTGGCGGCTATCTTGGGTGAGATGTAATCATGCCACTGCCAAACATATGAAAAAATTGTAGTTCTTGATAAGCTTAACACTTTTTAGCGGAAGGATAAAAAAATATTTATTTTAAATATGAGGACATTGTGACTATAAACACATAACCATTTAGGAATTTGTATTTAACTTAAATATTATCTTTTCAAGATTCAAAAGCAGATTAACCTTTATGGTCAATATAAACAAATTATTAGATTTAATTTCATCCAAATTTTTGAAAAATTAACTGCAGGCCATCTTCCGAAGTCAAGTGTTTGTTCTACATGTCCTACCCCATAAATCCTTGGCTGATTTGGCTTATATTTCTTTGGCTGCTTTTCTACACAAGAAGTAACTAAATAAGTCATTAGATTTGGGACAGACATCCCATTTAAATTTCCTGGTCTACTTCTGTTGATCAAATGCAACTATATAACAAGAGACCCTCAAGAGCCTGTATCGCTCACCTGGGTCCTGCAGCACTATAATTCCCAATTGATGGTCCATCTTTGGTGGTGTATGTACATAAAAATCAGAAACTTTTTTATAAAATTTAATTAAAATTGTTCAAGCAGTTTCAGAGAAGATTTTTTAATGCAGTTTCCAAACTTAAGGGGCCTATGTTAATCTACGTTCCCTGCTGGCAGCTATTTAACATAAAACTTTGAAGAGGGTCACATAAGGACTATCTTATCAAAATTCTACTGAAATTGTTCAAGCAGTTTCAGAGGAGAAGATCTTTTTATGCATTTCCCACTGGGTCCAATGTTAAACTAAGGTTTGCTACTGGTGGCCATGTCGGAAGACGGATCAGCACCAAAGTAACAAGCTTGGTCAAAATCTCACAAGTTTCATTTATGCAATGTTTAAATTGAATCCATTCAATGGTTTTCCATGCTATCTTTGTTACATTTCCCCTTAGGGTCCAATTTATTGCTGGCAGCCATGTTGGATGATGACTCAGAACTGAAGTAACAACACTTGGTCAGTTCCTCATAAGCAAAGTTTGGATTACGCAGTTCTCTAGAAGAAGCTCTTTTGTTAAATTAAGTTCACAGCTGGTGACACTTGGTCAGCACCTGACAGGCATCATTCATGTCATGTTCGATTTAAATCCATTCAGCAGTTTTCTAGAAGGTCTTTGTGTGCATTTCCCATAGGGTCCAATGCTGTCTGTCATGTAAGATGACAGATTGGCACCAAAGTAATAACACTTGGTCAGCACCTCATAAACATCATTCATGCCAAGTTTGGTTAAAATCCATTCAGTGGTTCTAAAGTAGAAGTTCTTTGTATGCATTTTCCCATAGGGTCCAGTGTTAAAATTAAGATCCCCGCTGGCAGCCATGTTGGATGATGGATCGGCACCAAAGTAACAACACTTGGTCAGCACCTCATAAGGATCATTCATGGCAAGTTTGGTTCAAATCCATTCAGTGGTTCTCAAGAAGTTCTTTGTATGAATTTTCCCATTAGGTCAAATGGTAAACTAAGTTCCCCGCTGGCGGCCATCTTGGAAGCAGTCAGAAAACTTGAATGTGTTCAATAAAATATAGTCCTTAACATGCTGAACATTTTTGCAATTTAAACTTGACCTCTATCTCAAAGCGTTTTTGAAATATAGGACATAAGTAAAAATCACGAAAAATTTGACCAATAAAGGACCACAACTCATATATAGGTACTTGGATTTTCTTCAAAATATCCATGTGGGTAGATCTTAACATGCTGAACATTTTTGCAATTTAAATTTAACCTCTATCTGTTATAGTTTTTTAATAAAATATAAAAAAAACATCAAAATTTTGAAAATTTTACAGAAAAAGGGCAATAACTCTTAGACGGGTCATCAGATTTTCTTCAAAATTTCAGCATGGGTAGATCTTCTCATGCTGATCATTTTTACTCCATCAGATTTTTGATATCTGTAACGCTTTTTGAGTTATTTGCCAAAAACTGTCAGAAGGCACTTTAAATAAAAATTTGATGGGTTGTGGGGTAAATTGGAGACTTTCACTGAAGAAGCAATGAGACATAGGAATTAAAATTTTATGCATGGTGGGTCCTTACAAAAAGTGCCTCCCACCCCCCCATACAATTATTTCTGGAACAGTCCTTAAGAGAAAATGACTAGAATTTGAGCAAAATAATTTTTTTGAAGGAGGCTGAAAAAATCTTGGCAGGAGATGTAAATCTAGGGTAATTTTTTATTATGGCCTTAAAGTTGATGATAATATTAAAAGAAATATGGCAATAACAATGACAATATAAGACAACAGTTATTTCATTTACAGGTTATAAAACACATTTATAATATCTAGTACTGCTTTAGCTCTAAACTGTAGTTTTGTTACATCTAACTTCAAAGAATCGAGGTACATTTCATCAACCTCTTCCTCCTGCTTCAACGGCATCTGCACATCGTTCAGATATGAAGAATATGCGTCTCCTATTACATGCTTGAAACCAGAACTTGGAGTGCAAGTAAGCATACATTCATGTTCAGAAGTTTCGTCTAACTTATGACAATAATTTAATGCAAACCAGACTTTTAAAACTGTTGAGATATCTAATATATTTCCAGTTTCTTCCCAAATTGGATATTTACCACTCATTAGAAGCTTGTCTAATTCACAATTGTACATAATAATAGTAATATACTTTTCTGTTACAAGAAATGAAGGAATAAACTTATTGAACAATTCCTTATTTTTTCTGGCTTGACAAAATGCATTTGTAACACCTTGTGCTATAGCTTGGCATTTCAGTTTTTTCAGCTTTGTGTTGAGATTTGTTTCTTTTTGTATTTCAGTTATCGATAAACTATCGAACTGTTCACTTGCTTCATTTTCTTCCAGCTTATGTTCACAGACAAGTTCAGTGTCAAATTCTTCCTCATATGTCAAACAGTTTTCAAGACAAACATTTACAACGCTAGTCCGTAGGGCAATATCAGCTCTCCCATGCCATATCTTTTTGCTCCCTAAAAATAAACATTGTATCTTATTAAATTTCTTAATACCAAAGTTATTGTGAATTTACTTTCTGCATATGCGCATTTTGACAATTTATGTCTCTTCAGTGCAGATAAAATCTTAACGTTTGGAAAACCAGAAACTCGAAGATGTTTAAAAACTGATAGAGAACAAATAACCAATAGGAACTAAATGTAAAGCCAAAATCAGCAAAGGATAGTGCTATGCATGAGGAGATGAATCAGCTAATATTTTTTTTTTCGATCATTTTTCACAAGGGGCATTCTAGTTTTCAATATTAGACCTTCAAAAACTGTCAAAACCTTTATGCGGTGGCTGCATAGAACTAACAACAGTCCTATAACATCTGATAAAACAAAAAATATTGACAAATATCTCTCATCGTACTTCCTGGGTTCTAAATTACGGCTTGTCTCACTTGTCCCTAACAATCCCAATTGGAATCAGACAAGTAAAATTTAGAACTGCTTTCCAATGGGACAAGTGAAAAATTCAAATAAAATTCTGCACTCTTTGGACAAGTAAATATTCATTCCACTCAAGTAAATCTTACGTTTACTCGTTTGATGGACAAATCCAAATAAAAGTTTATAAAGAGACCTGACTTCATGGACTTAACATAATAATCTAAGTAAAACTAGAAAAACTATGAGCAAAGCTCACTGACATATGCCCCTGGTCCCCCATTTGATATTCAATCAAATCAAATTCTGAAATTAAATGTGCACATCTACATTATGTCACTAAGACTGTGAAATTTCATGAGTTCAGGAATAGTAGCAGATAAGAGATGGATATCCACTTGTAATGTAATGGCTAAGTTCCTGTTTTGCTATGTGAAACCCCAAAAATCAATCAAATCAAATTCTGAAATAGGAGAGGCACATCTACATTATGTTACAAAGACTGTGGTAAAGTTTCATGAAAATCTCTTCTGTGGTTCAGGAGGGATAGCTGATAAGAGATGGGTACCCACTTGTAATGTAATGGCCAAGTTCATGTTTTGCTATGTACATGATGTATGGGAGACCCCAAAAATCAATCAAATCAAATTCCGAAATAGGAGGTACACATCTACATGATGTCACAAAGACTGTATTAAAGTTTCATGAAAATCTCTTCGGTGGTTCAGGAGGAGTAGCCGATAAGAGATGGGTACCCACTTGTAATGTAATGGCCAAGTTCATGTTTCGCTATGGGAGACCCCAAAAATCAATCAAATCAAATTCTGAAAAAGGAGGTGCACATCTACGTTATGTCACAAAGACTGGTTAAGTTTCATGTAAATCTATTCAGTGGTTCATGAGAAGTAGCTGATAAGACTAGAGATGGTTACCCGCAGGTGTGACGGATGGACGAAGGATGGAATGGAACCCCCATCACCATTGACCCCCCCCTTTTCAAGTAGGTGGTATAAAAAGTTGTGCCAAGAGAACTACTAGGCCTGAGTTAACTAAAAGAAATTCTAAGTAAAAAAAAATTGTGCTAAGATGGGTCTGTGAAAACTAAAAAAGTGTCTTAGTAAAACTGTGAGCAAAGCTCACTAATAAATATCCCCCACAACCCTATTTGATTCCAGAAATTATAAAATCAATCAAATCAAATTCTGAAATAGGAGGTGCACATCTACATTATGTCATGAACACTGTGCTAAAGTTTCATGAAAATATATTCACTGGTTCAGGAGAAGTAGGGGATAAGAGATGCCAGTTTAATTGATGTTTGTTGACAATCCCGCACCCATGACCAAGAAAGACATGGATGTAGCGTTGCTCGACAATTAGCAAAGAATTCCGCTTAAACCAGTGCTAGGGGCCGTCTTGAACTTACTATGAGGTATGAGCAAAGCTCATTGTTGAAGGCCTCATGGTGACTTCAAGATGAAGAACAACAATAAAAGCGTTGTTCCTTTGCTTGTTTTTTACCATGTATTTGTAGAGACTTTGTCTCATGTGCATTTACTCCATATCCTTTTATTCACCATGGGTACCCACTAGTAATGTAATGGGCAAGTCAAGGTTTGGTATGGAAAACTCCAAAAATCAATCAAATCAAATTCTGAAATAGGAGGTGCACATCTACATTATGTCATAAAGACTGTGTTAAAGTTTCATGAAAATCTGTTCACTGGTTCAGGAGGAGTAGCAGATAAGAGATGGGTACCCCCTTGTAATGTAATGGCTTAGTCCATGTTTTGCTATGGGAAACCCCGGAAATCAATCAAATCAAATTCTGAAATAGGAGGTGCACATCTACATTATGTCATAAAGACTGTGTTAAAGTTTCATCAAAATCTATTCAGTGATCCAGGAGGAGTAGCGGATAAAAGATAGGTACCCCCTTGTAATGTAATGGCTAAGTCCATGTTTGCTATATGGGAAACCCCAAAAATCAATAAAATCAAATTCTGAAATAGGAGGTGCACATCTACATTATGTCATGAAGATTGTGTTAAAGTTTCATCAAAATCTATTCAGTGGTTCAGGAGGAGTAGTGGATAAGAGATGGGTACTCCCTTGTAATGTAATGCCTAAAGTCCATGTTTTGCTACGGGAAACCCCAAAAATCAATCAAATCAAATTCTGAAATAGGAGAAGCACATCTACATTATGTCATTATGTCATAAAGACTGTTTTAAAGTTTCATCAAAATCTATTCAGTGGTTCAGGAGGAGTAGCGGATAAGAGATGAGTACCCTCAGGTGTAACGGACAGACGGAAGGAAGGACGGAACCCCATCACTATATACCCCAACTTTTCAAGTGGGGGTATAATAAGTTGCACCGAATACAAAGAAGAATAGGATAAAGATATTTCTCTTATGATATGTCAAGTTTAAACTGGTTTTGACCAGTCTCATAATTCAATGTATGTAACTTGTGTGTGTTAGGGACCGACCATTTAACCTGAAGGGGGGGGGGGGGTATGGTTCTTTTTTTCTGGACAGAAAATTTTTTTCGCGCTTTGCGCGAAAAAATTTATTTATTATTTACACGTGTATCAACAAAATATTTTTTTTCAAAATAAACATTATTTTTTTGGGCAGAAAGCCACCTTCAGAAATTTTTTTTTCATCATTTTGGCAGCCAAAATATTTTTTTAGAAAAAAACCATAGCCCCCCCCCCCCTTCAAGTTAAATGGTCGGTCCCTTACAGTTTCTTTTATTTTCTATCAAATCTCTTGAAAGAGAAGCTTCTGGTTAGGCAAACCTTAACATAATGTTTATTTGCTGTTTATCAACTATTAATTTTGAATGTGAGAAGGTAGGTAGGTGAATTATTTTTTTTTCCTTCATAGTTGTCAAAAAGAGATTGATTTTAATGAAAATGTGCTAAAAATGGGAAAAAATTTCTGAGGAATGTCAATAAATTTTTTTGATTTTCACAAGTAGGTCGATAAACAGAAAACAAATATTTTTACTTGTGCCACCAACAGTGACTGCAGGTTTAGGAGCCGCTCGACTCCTTCCGTCTGTCCGTCCATCCATCCGTCACACTTTGGGGGTACCAAGTTTGTGTAATCTGAAACTTAAGACACCTTTAACCTGATACTTCTAAAACTTTGCACAGTTGTTTTGGACACATTGAAGATTTGCACCTCCCCTTTTGGTGAGATTTGAAAAAAAATTGTCAAATTTATCCATTGATGAACGTCATTTTTATATCAAATTTTAACATTACGGTACTGAGTTTGTGTAATTTGAAACTCTGACACCTTATACCTGATGCTTTTGAAACTTTGCACAGTTGTTCTGGACACATTGAAGATGTGCATCTCCCCTTTTGGTCAGATTAGAAAAAAAATTGTTGAATTTTTCCACTTTTGAACTTAGTCATTTTTATATCATATTTTAACATTATGGTACTAAATTTGTGTAATCTAAACTCCGACACCTTATATCTGATGCTTTTGAAACTTTGAACAGTTCTTCTGGACACTTTGAAGATGTGCACCTCCCCTTTTTGTAAGTTTCGAATATAAAATGTGAAATTTATCCATTGTTGGACTTCGTCATTTTTTTCATCAAATTTTAACATTACGTTACTGAGTTTGTGTAATCTGAAACTCCAGCACCTTATACCTGATTGCACAGTTATTCTGAACACAGTGAAGATGTGCACCTCACATTTTGGGCAGATTTGAATAAAAAATGTCGAATTTATGCATTGTTGAACTTAGTCATTTTTTTCAGCTTATTTTTACTATTGCCTGCAGGTTTATGTAATCTGAAACATTCACACCTCTGACTAAATACCTCTGAAAGTTTGTACTGTTGTTTGAACACATTGATGATGTGAACCTGCCTTGATTAAAAAACGTCAAATTTATCAATTATTGAACCTGGTACTTTATTTCATCATATTCATCATGGTACTCAGTTTTTGTCAAGTGACGTTGCAGAGTTTAAAGCGCACTAATCATTGATAGCTATTTTTGACTTATTGCAATGCTTTAACATATTTTCTCATAAAGATTCAAAGTATGTGTTGATTTGAAACTCAGGTATGGTTTTCACCTTTGCTGAAGTGATACAGACTATTTTCATTTTATGCTTTGTACATTAGTTTTGTTTTTTTTTTTTTCTTCTTTTTTTGTCTATTACAGTAATAGGGTTGAACTTAATATAATCTCAATTAAGAATGTTTTGGTAATAAGGTAAATGAATACTTGTTTGAATTGGCAAATCTGTTATGTGAAAAAAATACTTTCCCAGTTGAACATGAGTGACGGTGATGCAGGTCCAGACATGAAATTGGTCTTGTTTAATGGTTGGCCTTAATAATACAACTGTTTGTAAAGTCTCTATATTGGGAAGATGCACTAAGCATATATCCTATCAGCTAAGATAAATTATACTGGTTGTATTTGTAAATAAGCTAATTTTTGTTAGCGATTTATTTTCCCAAACTTTGAGAACAAGAAAATATTGTGAAAATAAATGTTTCTACATGTAATTGTATCATTAGCAAAATCAAATCAGCATAAGTATGACCAAAGAGAATTATGAATGTTGGAAATATATCAGGCGAGTCTAAATATATATAGAATAATGGAAGTTTTGTTTTTGATACAAGAAATATTGGCGAACAATAATGGACGAGCCCCTTGTGGGCGAGTCAATTATTGGAGCCAATATTTCTTGCATCAAAATCAAAACTTCTATTATCTTTTTATCGGTAATTATCTAAATCATTTAATAGAACAAATTTTGAAAATTAAGTTAATTTTCAACAAATCGTGAAATTGACTAGTATTGATTAGTAAAAGAATTTGTACAACCTGACAAGAGTCTCTATGGAGATCTATAGATGTATATTTCTTTGTTTCATTGATTCTGATTGACAAAGGAGGCGTGGCCTAAGATACTTTTTGCTAATATTTTTTCGTATTTGGGCAGTAGCAAATACTGAAAAATATTTGCTTCGTGAGTTCAAAGGAAACTCATACAAATTACTGATAACTATGAATAACTCTTACAAAATCTGAGAAATTGAAATGACAGAAAAGAAGAGAGCAAGACAATCAAACCTATCAAATATCTAAGTTCGGTATTGAAGTTTGACAGCAATTGTCTCGACAACACCTTCCATTTTAAAATATCATGCAAGTCCCATTAAATGCAAAAACAGGAAGTTACAGGTCCCATGTTAAACTACAAATTATATAGTTGATTAACATGATTAAGTCAATAAATGCAGATCTGAAATACACTATCCTTATAGTAGACCATGAAAGGACTATTTTGGCCAACTTTGATCTAACTGATCAAGTAATTAAGAGGAGAACATCTTTGAATGTCTTTTCCTTGGGTCCAATGTTAAACTAGGTTCTGGCTGGCAGTCATCTTAGATGCTGACTTAAAAAAACACTATTTTATAGGGGACCATCCAACATTGTCCAAGGACTAATGTGGCAAAGTTTGGTTCCAATTGGTCAAGTAGTTTAAGAGGAGAAGATCTTTGAATGTTTTGTCTAATGGGGTCCAATGTTAAACAGTGCTCTCCGTCATGGCAATCATGGATTAAACATGTTAAATGTGGACAAAAAAAAAAGAACACTAATTTTAAAGGAGACAATCCAAGCACTACTTTGGCCAAGTTTGGTGGAAATAGGCCAAGTATATGTACATGTAGTTTCAGAGAAGATCCATAAATAAGTTCTCTCAGAGGGTCTAATATTAAACTTTGGTGTCAACTGGTGGCCATCTTAGATTTAGAGTGGACATGAAAACTTTATTTTTTCACGGGACCATCCAAGGACTTTTTTATCCAAATAAAGTTCCAATTGGTCCTGTAGTTTCAGAGAAGAAGATCTTTGAATGGAAAGTTTATGCCGGACGAAGGCCGCAAAGTGATGGTAAAAGCTCGCCCTGGCTATAGCAAGGTGGGCAAAAAATTTGACAATTTAAAATGGTAGGATTCATTTATTTAGTGCATGTACACATTTAAAAAATTAATTCTAAGAAATATCAAGGCAATAAGTCATTGGTTTAACACAATAGGTCTACCAAATAAACCTTTTTAAAATAATGATAACATGATGACACTTTCATGACTTAAGTCCAAAAACTACAAAAAAAAACTTTGATTAATCAGAATTGCTGACAAGATTAGTTTTCATATAGATCTGTAAGAGTTTTTGAGTTATTTGCGAAAAAAACAGCAATTAAGCGAATTTAGGAATATGTTCTATATTAGGGGCCATGTTGTTTGGTCCTTAGATTAATCTGACACAATCTGAAAACCAAGTCCTCTGGTTTTGTTTGAGAATAAGTTTGCTTTATCTTGGTTCAGAGGAAGAGATTATTTAAAAGGTCTGCAAAGGACAAATGACTGACATCCACAGACACCAAGTGATGGATAGAGCCCCCAAGCCAGGTAAATTAAAAATCTAAAAACAAATTTTACGGTGTTCAGGAAATAAATATGGCTGGCCATAAGAGACATAATAGCTTCCCATAAAGCTATAGGCACTTAAAAGACATAAAATGAAACATCTTACCAAATGATGTGTCTCCATACTTAACATACTCTTGACAAAATTCATATATACTACATTGTGAACTTCTGTTATCGATAATATAGGATGAACCACATGATAAGGGTTGGAAATAATGAATAGCAAGTAGAGATGTAAGCTCTGCCTCTGGAACTTCCTCTGTCAACAATCTCTGAAGGCATTTTAAATGATGATCTGCAAATAGAATGTAAATGAACTAAATATACCCTGAAATAAGGGGTCAATAATAGTAAAATCACTCCCTCCGGCTGCTTAAGATTTGCTATTTAAGTTTCATAACTACATGTAAATTAAAAGCTGTTGCAGAATGACAGCCAGTTATAAGATAATGCGGACACGGTTGAGGCAGACTAGGAGAAAGGGAGCAGAGAGAAAAGAAAATGAAAGGGAGACCGGGAGAAAGGGGCTGGAGACAAGAAAGATGGTGCGGGAGGAAGGAGAGAATGGGTGGGAGAAAGGAGAAAGACCCCTTGACCACCCTCTCATCTAAATTCCTACATCAACACCTACATAAAGTATCCTTCCTGGTGCAAAGTTTCATCAAAGTCCTTCAAGAAGTTTAAGAGGAGTTATACTTAAAAGTAACAAGAGGAGCAGACAGATGAGAAAGATGAACAGACGGACAGACAGCATAATTCCTATATGATGTATATAGCCCTAAACTTGATTTGCAGGGAGTATAATTTCTTCAAAAAGAATTCAAGAGGAGCAGATTGATCCATGTTCATGTCCTAACTAGAATTACTCTATATGCTCTTTAGTAAGCTGTCAAATGGTGAGGTGGGGGACTTTTGGGGATGCTGGGATTTCAAGCTGTTAATATCAAGAATTCAACATTTTTGTAATTTCAGTCTGGGATTTCAGGAAATAAATGCACTTTTAAGGGATTTATATCACTTTTTATACTCTTTTTAAGTTAAGAATGTCTTCATTTAGAAAGAAAAAAAAACTAGGGCTGTCACTTAATGGCAGTCATTTTTACCCCCCCCCCCCCGCTAATTGAGCCCTGAATCAATATGGAAAGTGTAAATATAATTGTGTGTGGACACAATACAGTTGTGGATACAGTACAAATCTGGACACAATACAAGTATGGACACAATGATGTATCTTTCCCCTTTTCTAAAATATCAAAAGACAAATTAACTCCCCTTCAAAATTTCGGCTAGCAACCATTTTACTTCATGCACATCTTCAGGTGGTATACTACAACAGTATAACATTTCATCAAAATCCATGCAGTTGTTTAGGAGAATATGATATGCGCTGACAAAGTTTGCCCCTTTTTTTCTAGAAAAATATTCAAAGACGAATTATCTACCCTTTTAAATTTCAGACAGCAACCATATTACTTCATGCACATCTTCAGGTGGTGTACTACAAATGTGTAATATTTCACCAAAATCCAAGCAGCCGTTTAGGAGAACATGCACTGACAACGTACATGGACGGACAGATATACAGACGGACAGGGTGATTCCTAACAAAGTTTGGGGGGTATGAAAACAGCAATAGTGCATTATATGATACCCTGCTACGATTCACAAAATTTCAAAGTTTCAAGGGCATAGCTATAGAGCCTAAAGTACTGTAGAACTTGACCTAAGTTTTGTGATTAACAACTTAAATACCTAGTTTGAAGACAATATCATGAATATATTATTTCATTCACAACTTATGAATTGAAAACCCAAAAATTAAACAAAAATTCCAATATGCTGCCCCTGGAGATAAAAAATCAGTCCCTAACATTAACCAGTAAACAATAATTAAAAATTTTAATAGTTTGCTTTAAGATGTGATAAAAATATATACGGATGAGGCAGCAGAACTTGGATGGCATTTAAGTCGGACAGTTCTTGTTTACCAATAAAACTTATTCTTACTACATGTATTCCTATTTTGTTTTCTTTGTAAGCACTAACATGACTTACTTCATTAATTAACCTAAAATCATCATAAAGTTTTAAATCATGAAAAAATATAAATTCTAATATGACGTCCTTTAAATGCCTTGTATCCATTACCGTGGTAAAATCGTAATATATTAGTGGGTATTGTGATGACAATCAACAGTACTTTTGATAACGTCATAGACAGTTTGACAACAGTTTTTGCAGCGTCATAGAACAATAGGTCATACTTTAGAGGGTAAAATGGCTGTTTCACCTAAGAATACAAAGACGAATTATTCTCTTCTGTACCCTCTAAGTGTCATATTAGCATGTCACGGGAGCGTGAATATATGTTGATTTTACAACGGGTTTGCCCTTTATGCCTATATTTTACCCCTCGCATAAGCTCTGGGTAAAATATTTGTCTTAAAGGACCATCCCATGGTAAAATTGCCATATATTCAACCTCCCGTGAATTATTTTTTAATTAACTCAAAAATAGTAATGTCGTTTCTAAGTTGGACAATGTGCATATAAAGTGGAATGCAAAAAAAATTAAAAGTTTTCCTATACATTTCTATTTAAAGTACAGTACAGAAAGACGTACCATAACAAATCACTTGGAAAGACATAGGTTTTAATCCTTTAGACATAAAATCACAGACATCATATCACTGTGATAGACCTAAAAAGGCATAAAACAGAGCGGAAAGGATTTAATTTTATTACTTATTTTACCTGTAATTTCTTTGAAGTCTACCTGTTGAATTAGATTTTTACCTGTACAACAGGAATTTCCCTACAAAAATGTGTTTTTATTGCCCTAACAAAAAATATTTTCAAGCTAAAAATTAATCCTCATCACTTTCAAAGACATGCCCACTATCACAGTGATTAGTTATGGTGTGTCTCTTTCTGTACTGTAGTATAGGTACCAGTCTTGTAAATACCGTTTTTTGGTGTGTATTACACGCACATATTTTCCCCCAGAAAAGTCCTAGTGAGAGGGGATGCGTTTTATACATGCGAACTTCAAAAGACCATTTTTTCCTGACCACCGTCTAACTTAACTTCAGACCGGAAATGACATTGGAAATAAGTATAAAATCCTTGCTGTGATCCAGATACGAACCTGTGTTTGATGATAACAAAGTTTGCTTATGTTAACATGATTAGATGTGTATTGTTTTCTATGTATACAACATGTATATTCAGAGATTTCCCGGTGCCCAAAAATTCATCTCGATCGTGTCCGCCATATTTGTTTTGATTAGGTGAAACCGTTTCCGGGTTTCAGGGATAGACGATACTTTCAAGTCATAATGTAATTATATTTATGAAAAGGGATAGTTTAAATGAAGTTAATTAATGCATAAACCGATTATGAAGATCAATAAGGGAATATCACTTAAAAATTTACCAAAGTCAAACCGTAATATTTACGTATCCGTAACAGCCTTTGACTTTTAATTACGTTTTGAGATAAACTTCCTGTGTGTACGAAATCAATGTTTTTCGTTTGCAAATTTCCCAAAATGTTTGAACAAACCAGTAAATAAATACAGATACAGTTATTCCTCTAAATATAAGTGAATAAAGCATCATGTCTTCCATTTAATTCAGTCCACAAGGTAATTCTCGGCGTCTCTTAGACATTTTTGGACAGAACATGTTGTTGAAAATTTACGTGCGTTTTTTACACACGAACTACCGGTAGATTTTTTCTGATTCTTTTCCTCTGAGAAAGGGGGTGCGTTTTATACACCAATGCGTTTAATACACACCAAAAAACGGTAGATACCAGATTTCCGGTGCATGTCAAAATATGGTGGGAAATAAAAATAAACTAATTTTTATTTTTTCTTCCTGTCTCAACCTAAATTTGGATGAAATAAAAAAGCTTTTCTTTCAAAAAGAACATCATCATGCTTTAAAAATTTGCAGTATTTTCAAAAGTTCAGCATGAGGTAGGAGATGGAATCCCCAATTTACAATGTGTGGTAAATCTGCCGGAAAGTTCAAAACTGAAAGTGAAAGTTGCACCCCTCCACTTCAATGCTCAATAGCTTTCCAATCTTCGTGGCAAGGTATACTTTTTTTCTATTGATTTGAATCTTAAAAGCAACATAATGCATGGTTTCTAAATGGAATTTGATTTGAAGCCATAGTTTATTTTTTAGAATTTTTCAAAAATGTGCAATTTAACAAAGAATAGCACTACAAAACATTTACAAGACTGAGACCTATAGGATTTTAAAATTGCGCATCATTCTTGCGCATGTGACAAGAATTGTCGGCCTACTGCAATCATTACCACAAATAAATACATCCATTAAGCATTCATAGATCTTTGTCTCTTCCGGTCTTATTTCTTTACTTCCCTTCATTTTTTCGCCAAGATCAATGTAAAATTGTTTGAACCATACTTCAAATTGATACAAATGTGTAGGATGAGGATATATGTAATCGACACAAGCGTCAGAGAATGACCACGAGGATGCTCCGTTACAAGATGTAATTAAAAGTGGTGACAGTGGTACAAATTTGTCCGTAATTAGTTTTCCAATCATTGCTTCAAAAAGAGTTTTAGCAGACTTCTTTTTCTTTTCATCAAAACTCATTTTTGCAGGATGCGCCATTTTCCACCCGGAAGTCAACTGATAAATTAGTGTAACCCGAACCCGTACCGGTACCAAAATTGCCATACCAAAAATACATTTTTGCAAATAAAAACGCAAAAATAACATGATTCTATCACTTTTTGCCTTTTATTTACTAAAATATTTATTTATTACTCATACTTGAGACATTTTGACACTACTTGTTTACTTGTTTACTTGTTTCTTCTTAGATTCCACCTCTGTCAGGTGCATCACCAGTTGGTGTAGTAGGATCTCAATAGTATAATAACAATCTCACCTCAACTTTGTTGCTAAATAAAGAATAGCTATATTTACAAGGGCTATGTACATGGCTCTCCCACACTGGAGTTTTCACTATAAAAGTTCTATGTTGAATTTCAGTATTAGAGTTCTATGCTGAATGAAGAATTGGTTCCATCCCGCTGTGCGCATGCGCTGATAATTTTGTCCATATCGGTCAATTTCATTCACAAAGAATACTACAGAAGAATTTTTAAAACATAAGATACCAAAGTTATTGGAAATTGTGTGACAAAGTAATTGATATAGAAGAAAACTGTGAAGTTTTCTCTTTCGGATGGTGTTATCAAAATTAAAATAAAGTAAATAAAAATCCTGGCACTTTTGAGTTAAAAACAAGAGGTAAATTCTCTTAAATAACCATATTAATCACCACAGAAAATGTGATATGATGTTCAATGAAATAAGAAAATAAAATATTTATACTGGCAGTATTAAAAAGTAATTGATGCTACTTTAAAGATGAGAGATGAAGCTTTCGGAAGATATTTTTAAAATAAAAATAGGGTTTAGAAAAAACCTGGCATTTTTAGGTTAAAAATGCCTATTTTTGGCAAAAATGACTAGGAAGATGCAATAACCTAGTTATCAGTAAATGATACTAAGACATCCCGCTGTTTTCTATGTTATCCGCTAATTTTATTTAACAACAGGGACAATATTTATTTATGTCCCTGTTTAAAATTGACATTTTACTGCATTACTTTCATGACTTATTGGGTTTATCTACTTTACTTATATTTTTTTTAAATGTCGCAAAATACAGTAATTCATGAAAACAAATTTAATTTTGTATTCGCTCATTTCAATTATAACTTTAATATAATAATAAAAACCATTATATTTATCATAAATTGTGTAAACGAGTTCTAGTTTTCAAATGATAATATAAACTTTTCGAAATATTTGCAATTACTTTTCGAGGAATACTTAACAGTTATATAGTTCCCTCCTTAAATGAAGCTTCCATACAGGAATATACTGTTTTTCTAATAACATCTGCTAAAAGGTTAGCTACTCAGTTTGAAAATAAATAGGACTTCAGATTTGTTATGAAAATTTAAGCATAAAAAATGGTGATCTAATTTTTGAGATACAAGTGAAGCCGGGAAACTCAACTCCTATGAATTTTTATAGGTTTAACCCAGGCGAATGAACGTGACAAAATAAATGGAATTTAATAAATATTTATCAGAATGCTCAATGAGATTATGAAAAAAACATAGGGAGTTCAGTAGCAAGAATGCTTTCAAGTAAATGAAACTAGAGGAGTTCGAAAATCTAAAAGAAATTTCAAAACATGAGTAGTGAACCTTCTTAAATGTGTCTGTAGATCTAGTTCAAAATGGATAATTATTTTACAAATGTCGTACGTGCAACTCGGTCGTAGATTATTACATGTGTAATAAATACTATTATTACATAATGATTATAATAGTTTTATTTTATTGGATGAAAACCTGTCACATGATATTCAATTAAAAATCGAATTGACTCGCTTTTACTTTCACGTCTGCTTAAAAACGATATTGACTCGCCGTTTTAAATAGCCAATGAAAAACAGAATTACAGTGGTCACGCGACTTTCGGCCAATCAGAATTGCCGTATTATAAGTATGTTAGGGAAACCAAAAATGGCGTTGGGCTGGTATACCAGGAGACGTTTGTTGTTCTCTATTCACATAAGAAACATTTTGCAACAAGTAGACTGCTATTTACAAATACCCGGAAGGTGATCGAAACTAAGAACATGCGATCCACAATCGGGGTATGCGTTTTAGTAGTTCTGCAAATTTCTTCTTGTCTTATCACAAGAATAACGCAAGGTTGGTTTTACTAAAAGGATGGAATTTCTAATTCTCATGATTTATTTATTACATGAAAAAATCTCTAAACTTTGAGGGGGAAGACTTGTACGTCATGTTGCAGAATCGTTTCATGTACAGTACATATTACATGTTGTTTTTGTACATATATATATATATTTCAACTAAAAATGTCATAAACCTAAAATAGTGTACTGATAGCTTCTTGATATTTTACGAAAGGATATGGAGTAAATGAA
>MJUU01023073.1:117457-158048 GCA_002080025.1 Modiolus philippinarum
GTACACATGAGATATTATCTCATGTACAAGTACACCATATCTAAGAAAAATAAAGAGCATACATCTCTACCACGGGGAATTGTTTTACCAACTCCACACTGCAATAGAAGACAAACTCCTGTATTAAATATTTTACGAAAGGATATGGAGTAAATGAACACGAGACCATAACACATATGTTAACTCCAGCTGCAAAAATTATAATGAGCTGTATGGCCATTTCGGATGCATGAATCTTTGCATGAAGAGATGGGAAAGCGCACTGAAAAGTAAGTACAAATGTACAACTACCTATGGCAGTTTTACAAGATATGTTATCCTGAAAAAAAAAATCGTTGAAAACCCTTACAATTACCAAGTAAGATGATGCATGTTATTATGTAATAAAACAATTATGGTCTTTTGTATCGGTCGATATGAGTTTTAATAGACCTAAAAATCCTAATATTAACCTCCGCCTCCGGCGTCGGTCAATATTAATTTTTAGGTCTATTAAAACTCATGTCGACCTCTACAAAAGACCATAATTGTATAATGTTTTTACTTATCTCATTATTTCTGGATTGTAATTTGTTGGAGATAACGTGTGGAAATCGCTTTAAAAGGTGTCCGCAAATTTGAATTTTGTAAAAGCGGTATTATCAAACTCGCAATTATATTTCCGTAAAGTTGAGAAAATCAGCAAATTTGTTAAAACGTAATGATTTTTTTTCTTTTACAAAAAGCCGTATCTTAATGTAAATTCAAATTGTTCCTTGTCACTGTTGCTTAATGTCAGTCATCGCTAAATTCACGTAACATCCTTAATGTTTGTGATCGTGTGATCCAAAATACAAGTAAGCTACTATGCGAGGATTTGGAGTTAACCCAAGGGGACGTCTTGGAGCCCAAAGATGCAGAGCTTTGTTTTTATTTTCAGTCTTTTATTCCCGTTTTGATCAGTCTTTTCGATTCATAGCCCCCCTTTTCCCAGACTAATAATAATTGAATTTATTAATTCATTAAAGATAATGTTGTCATTGATAAACCTTTTGCAAGAACATCAACCCGTCTTAGCTTTCAGTCTGAATTTAAGGGAAAATCAGAGCGACCTGTCATTTACTTTTTAAAGGTGCACTCAGTCAGTTGATATTAGAGTAAACAAGTCTTTATGAAAACTGAAATAAAACATGTAGTAATTACTTATTTTTTTACTTTGTCATTATGGCAGAAAAAGAGCCCAAAAAAATCAATGTGTTGTAAATATTAAAATGTCTATGTCTCATCAAACCCATCATGCTACTGATCACGATGGATCTCAAACAAAATTTCCAAGTTTGGGCAGTATTATATTATCATGATTATCATTGATTATCATGATAAAAACATCGCAACTACAAGCGAATAATTAGAAATGTAAATTAACATTTTTATCTGACCGGATAATTCATAGCGGGTGGTGTTATCAACAAATCACTAAGACAACAGGTACTTCCCTTTGATATGCACAAAATTATCTTGGAGTTATTTCCCTTAAATGGAACGAATTCTTTACCATGATATAAAAGTTCTAAGTTGAATCCATAATTACAGCTCTTTTCTGGTGAGGACGAAAGCACATACCACGAGTAATGCACTCAATATCCACAAGCAACTGTCTATTTAGGAAATTATATTTTGAACAGTCTATAATCAGTTGTAAAAGTTTTTCTGAGCTGTTAAAAATTTCATGAACAAACCAGAGACATATACAACGTATTTAAATGTATCTGAACAAACTGTTCGTCAATTTCAGAGCATAGTTTCGTTTTCAGGATTTTTAAGAAGTGTTCTCTATCTAGTGTTAGTGTTACACATTGCAGGATGAAATGTTGAATATCTTCATCGTGTTGCTGACACAACTTACATGTTGCGCTAGTTTTGTTAGACTTATCAAATTTTGCTCTATCTTTTTGTAACGTATACGTTCCACAGATGATTTTTGACTTGACAGACGCCATTGTTGTTGCAAATGGTTCGGTACTACAGCTATTCCAAACATTGTGTACAGCACCTGAGGTAAAGTTCTCAACTGATAAGTACCTTAGTGAAGGTTTTTCCTTAACTTCATCACACAGTTTGTCAGTCCAGAAGTCTGAAACTGCTTTTTTAGCCAGATGTTTCCATTTATGTCTTCCAGGTGGTGCATTTAATAAATCATGCGGTGAAGGTAGAGAGTACATTTCACAGAGTTCAACCACAGCAGAGAACCAGCTAGTAGACGAGTTTTGTTTAGTTGCAAGTTGTCTTATGGCGATGTCACGTTCAACAGATCCATAATTTCTGATTATATTACCAAATAGAGTCAAAATACGTAAATGGAGCTCAGATTCAATAGGTAGCTGACCAATCAGAATATGTACGGCAACTGTTGCTGTTCTTGTTGGAAGATGTTGGAGTTGTTTGAGCAACTTTGAGAAGTATATACAGTCAGTTGTTTGAGATCTGATGTAGAGAGTTTGACAGCATCAAGACCATATAGGAGTCTCGATACAACATATGTTTTGACTAAGTGGATAGAAATCTTTGGATTAAGTCCATTCAGGCCGTGGAGGCCAGCTCCCATTAGAGCATAAACTGTTTTTTCTAGCAAGCTCGATCCTGGGAGGTACAAGTTCACGTACACCAAACTTAGAGTTATTATCAAGATCAATTCCAAGGTGCTTTGCGCTCAACGTCACTTTCAGATCTTCACCATTTAGTGTCCATGACATTTCCTCTTGTTGTCCATACTGTAGGATGCATGATTTCTGGCTGCTTATTATATTGCGATGTTTGTTAGCAAAATCGGCAAGCACCTTTTTTGATGTTAATATATCCTCATTTTTGCATATATACAGTAAAAGTAATTTTAAATTTAAAAGGTGCTCTCTCCATACATGCCAACTATCCCTGGACTTGTTACAAGTCCCTTTCTTTCTTATTTTTTCTTTTTTTTTATTATTTGTATTCCAAAGTGCTATTGAAGAGATCATATCTTCTGACAACACAAGGTTACTAATAGCTGTTCTCCCGCAGCTATCAGTAAGCATATGTTGTCAGAATAGATATCATCTCTTAAATAGCATTTTTCTAATTAAAATGTATTAATTAATTGATATAAACAAAGAAAGGGACTTGTAGCAAGTCTAAACTATCCCATGAGGGCATCAAATTTGAAATTTTCAGAGAGCATTATTTTAATTCTTCGATATTTAGCAAACTCATACTATGATACGCCGGATCACTTTACAAAACATTCAGTGATTTATTGTAAAGTGATCCGGCGTATCATAGTATGACTATTATCCTGATGATGCTAAAAGCCTAAAAACAACAAGAATTTGGAATTTGAATTATCATTTACAAAGCGCATAAATTCAAAAATTGTCCTTTCAAACTTATTAATCCGTTGAACAAACTTATTCATAAGGATATAAATACAGCATTGTTGTTAAATCTTTACTTCTGATTTTTGTTGGCAAAAATATTGATCAGCTCCTAAATGCTTTACACCATACCTAAATTTGAATAATTTTTCATATTGGCAGAATTTGGCATTGCACAATATCATTCTTCTTTCATAATTGATGATGACTTTATACGAAATCTATTTAGAAGAACCTTACAAGTATTCCAGTTGAAGTTTCATATGTAAGAAGGCTTGATATCAAAAACAAAGGAAATTTTGTCCTTAGCTAGCTGTCAGTAACTGAGAGCATTTGTCAGGACAGTACCCATGTGTATTGTCTTCATGTTTTATGTACTTAATTTATAAAGGTACTCGTCTTGATAAGATGGCCTTTTAGCTCACCTGACCCAAAGGGTCAGTGTGAGCTGTTGCCATCACTTGGCGTCCGTCGTCCGTCCGACGTCCATGCGTCCGTCCGTTAATTTTTCACATTTTCATCTCCTCCCCTGAAACTACTGAAGCCAATTCAACCAAACTTTACAGGAATGATATATGGAAGGTCCTTTACAAAGATTGCTCATTTCGTTCCGATCCGATAAACTAGAGGCTCAGAATCCTGAATCGCTCACATGACATAAATGCTGAGCAGCAGGGTTTTAGATGTTCTGCATGGTGGCCATCTTTTTTGTTGGATTGAAATGAAATTAGCAATCTTTGTAAAGGACCTTCCATACATCATTCCTGTAAAGTTTGGTTGAATTTGCTTCACTGGTTTCCGAGGAGTTGCCGAGTCCAATGTTAAATATAAGTTCCGCACCGACCGCTATGTTTTTTGTCGGATTGAGATGAAATGAGCAATCCTTGTAAGGGACCTTCAATATTTTATTCATCTTAAGTTTGGTTGAATTTGCTTCAGTGGTTTCAGAGGATTTGATAACAATATTGCTTTCCCATAGGGTCCAATGTTAGATAAAAGTTCCACGCTTTCGGCCATGTTTTTTGTCTGATCGGAACGAAATGAGCAATCTTTGTAGAGGACCTTTATAAAGAATGGTTAAATTTGCTTCAGTGGTTTCAGAGGAGTTGATGAAAATGACGTTTTTCCCATAGGGTTCAATGTTAAATGTAAGTTCCGCGCTGGCAGCCATGTATTTTTTCGGATCGGATAGAAATGTGCAATCTTTGTTAAGGACCTTCCATACATCATTCCTGTATATTTTAGTTGAATTTGCTCTCGTGGTTTAAGAGGAGTAACTGTTGATGAAAATGACGTTTTTTTTCCTTAGGGTCCAATGTTAAATATAGATTCCGCACTGGCGGCAATGTTTTTTGTTGGATCAGAACGAAATGAGCAATCTTTGTAAAGGACCTTTCATACACCATTCCTGTAAGGTTTGGTTGAATTTGCTTCAGTGGTTTAAGAGGAGTTGATAAAATGATGTTTTTTCCATAGGGTCCAATGTTAAATATAAGTTCCGCACTGGCGGCCATGTTTTTTGTCGGATCGGAACGAAATGAGCAATCTTTGTAAAGGACTTTTCATACATTATTCCTGTAAAGTTTGGTTGAATTTGCTTCAGTGGTTTCAGACGGACACCAAGTGATGGCAATAGCTCACACTGACCCTTTGGGTCAGGTGAACTAAAAACATGACCGCCAACGCAGAACTTAGGTTTAACATAGGACCCTATGGGAAAAATCACATTTTCATCCTCTCCTCTGAAACCACTGAAGCAAATTCAACTTTACAGGAATGATGTACTTAAGGTCCTGTACAAAGATTGCTCATTTTGTTTCGATTCGTTAACAGACATGGCCACCAGCGTTGAACATAGTTTAACATTGGACCCTATGGGGAAATCACATTTTCTTCATATACTAGTACTCTGAACCCGCTTAAGCTAATTCAACCAGACTTTACAGGAATGATGCTCTAAAAGGTGCTTTACAAAGACTGCTCATTTCGTTCCTATCCGATAAAAAACATGGCCACCAGCTCGGAACATAGTGTAACATTGGACCCCATTTTTATCTTCTCTTCAGAAACCAGTGAAGCAAATTCAACCAAACTTTACAGTGGTATGGAAGGTCCTTTACAAAGTTTGCTAATTTTGTTCCGATCCGATTAAAAACATGGCTGCCAGCTCAGAACTTAGGTTTAACACAGGACCCTATGGGAAAAATACATTTTCATCTTCTCCTCTGAAACCGCTTAAGCAAATTCAACCAAACTTTACAGGAATGATGCACTAAAGGTCCTTTACACAGATTACTCATTTTGTTCTGATCCGATAAAAAAACATGGCCTCCAGCATGAAACTTTAATTTAACATTAGACCCTATGGGAAAATCACATTTTCATCTTCTCCTCTGAAACTTTTGAAGCAAATTCAATCAAACTTTACAGGAATGATGTACTAATAGAAGATCCCGCACAGAGATTACTCATTTTGTTCAGATCTGATTGAAAAAAACATGGCCACTAGCGTTGAACATAGTTAAACATTGGACCCTATGGGAAAATCACATTTTGTTCTTCTACTCAAAAGCCACTGAAGCTAATTCAACCAAACTTTACAGGAATAATGTACTAAAGGTACTTTACAAAGACTGCTCTCATTTCGTTTCTATCCGATAAAAACATGGCCACCAACATAGTTTAGCATTGGACCCCATGGGTGAGATCACATTTTCATCTTCTCCTCTGAAACCACTGAAGCAAATTCAACCAAACTTGCAGGAATGATATACTAAAGGTCCTTTATAAAGATAAAACATTTTGTTCTGATCCGATAAAAAACATGGCCACCAGCGTTGAATATAGTTTAACATTGGACACTATGGGAAAATCACATTTTCATCTTCTCCCCATAAACCTCTGAAACAAATTCAACGGTACTTTACAGGAATGATGTAATAAAGGTTCTTTACAAAGATTGTTCATTTCATACCCCCCCTTTACAAAAAACATGGCCGCCAGCATGGAACATAGTTTAACATTTGACCCTATGGGAAAATCACATTTTCATCTTCTCTTTTGAAACAGCTGAAGCAAATTTAAGCAAATTTTACAGGAATGATGTAATAAATAGGTAAAATGAAAGGATATGGAGTGAATTTACATGTGACAAAAACGCACACGATACATAGAGAACTCCAGTTTATCAAGGACAGGGCTTTTATTCCTGTCTACATCTTGATGTAGACAGGAATAAAAGATCATTTACAAAGACGGCTCATTACGTTCCAATCCTAAAAAAACATGACCGCCAGCACCGAACATAGTTTAACATTGGACCCTATGGGAAAAATCCCATTTACATCTTCTCATTTGAAACCACTGAAGCAAATTCAACCAAACTTTACAGGAATAATATATGGAAGGTCCATTATTAAGATTGCTTATTTTGTTTTGATATGATAATAAACAAGACCACCAGCACAGAACATATTTAAACATAGGACCATATGGGATAAACATTACTTTCATCACCTCTGTAAACATTTTGTCAGGTGAGCGATTCAGGCTCAGTGTCTAAGCCTATAGTTTGTAATTTGATTTTTACTGCGAGTCTTTTTGTGTTATTATTTTTTAGCCATTCACACATAGGGGAGGGCTTGGATCCAAGAAAAAGAGTTTAACCCCATTGCAATTTTTGCGCCTGTCCCAAGTCAGGAATATGTTGGTCATTGGCTTGTCCCGGTCTTCTTATAAAATTTGAGTTTCTTGATATCCGGGTTATTGGGTGTCGTTTGTTTCTATTGATTTCTTCACTTTTATATTTTTTTTTGGGGGGGGGGGTGCATTTAGGACTTGCTATATGGCTGAGGTTCCTCACTCTCTTGAAGACCGTACAGTGACCCTTAGATGGTTTGCTTTTGGTTCGTGTAAACTGGAGATGGAATGTTCTCTCCTTGACATTTACCCCCATTTCCTAAACGGCCTATATGAGGTTTGTACAACAATATTATGGTCTCATGGTTATTTACTCCATATCCTTTCATAAAATATTTAATACAGGAGTTTGTCTTTTAATGCAGTGTGGAGTTGGTAAAACAATTCTCCGTGTTAGAGATGTATGCTCTTTATTTTTTAGGTATGATGTACTTGTACATGAGATTATATCTCATGTGTACACTTTTTTAAATTACTATTTTCTAAATTTATGAAAATTCTAAAACCTGAGGCTTAACTCCCTCCATCGTAGTTTTGTCCTTAGCTATATTTGATATTACTGATTATTCGGATTTCGTTTGGTTTTATGCATTTTGAACATTTTTTGAAATAATGGATTTCCTTTGTTTGGGTTCTAGTGCTGCTGATGAGGAATAAATTTCTAAAATGGCCATAAAGCTCATAAAAATTATTGGAGTTAACATATGTGTTATGGTCTCATGGTCATTTACTCCATATCCTTTCATAAAATAACAAGGTAAGGTAAATATACTAGAAAAAAGAAGGGAAACGGGGAATGTGTCAAAGAGACAACGACTCAAAGGGGAGTAATAACAACTCAAAGCCACCATAAGATCTTCAATGAACGGTGAGAAAACCCCACACCCAACGGCAGGTCGGAGTCGGCCCCTGAACAAAGAGCAATCAAGTCCAGCGAAATAAACATCATCCTAGACTCCTATAGACATAAAGTAAACTAACTAGAAAAAGGACAAGACACACAAAGGCTTAATAAATTCCTGACTTAGGAGAGGCGCAAACCTGCTGCAGCGGGGTTAAATAGGCATGCTTTTATTCTAAAACAACTTAAGGTTAATGAGGACACCAAACCCTGAAAAAAATTACCATTTAAGTTTCTTTGTTTTTTTTTATATATTGTAGTACTCAAGTAGTTGGTTGTTACATGAAATTTTCAAACCCCCTTACCAGGCTTTTTCTCAAGATATAGGGGAAGAATTACCTGCCCCTTGGTGTTCGTGAGTATCAACAACAAAGATATATAAGGGCAGACTGTAATGTGCATGGTGTTAGCAGGGGAAAAATAACCATCAATGGTGTAAGTTCTGACTATTGAATATATGATAACATAGAATTGACATCGATCTTTCAACCTCATAGCTTCAGAATTACCACAAACTCCCTTAACTGCATTTTTTACGCCATTTTGGCCCTTGCCGCACCATATTTCATGCTATGGAAAAAAATGTGTCATTTAAAATTTGATTATTTTTCATTTAATATATTATTTGAAATCACAACAATAATATATTAAAAAATCAGACTAGCAAACCCGGCTTTTAAGAGACCTACAAGCATTCAAAATTGACAATATTGCCCTCCTCCCTCATAAAATTCTGCCGTCAAGCGTACAAAAATAGTAATGGTGCATTTTACATGATACTCCGCCACGTTTCACAAAATTTCAAAGTTTAAATACGCACAACTCCAGATCCCTGTGTACTTGTGAACCCAAAATTATACTTGGCCTATGTTTTATGGAAAACAACTTACATACCAAATTAGAAGACAGTATGTTATTTCATTCACAAGTTATCAGTCAGAAACCCTAAAATTCGCACAATTTCAAAGTTTCAAGGAGCATAACCCGAGAACCCCTTAGACCTCTGAACCAAAAATTATACTTTGCCTGAGTTTTGTAGAAAAAAGTTACATACTAAGTTTGAAAACAATATATTATTTCATTCACAAGTTATCAGTCGGAAACCCTAAAATTTGCAAAATTTCAAAGTTTCAAGGGGCATAACTCCAGAACCCCTTGGACCTCTGAACCCGAAATCAAACTTGGCCTGAGTTTTGTAGTAAACAACTTACATACCAAGTTTAAAGACAATATATTATTTCATTCACAAGTTATCAGTACGTGTGGCGGGGTATAAAAACCGGAAGAGATGTCACCGGCTGTGCTTGTTGCACCAAAACAAAACTAACTTAGTCTTTTGACTGTATATGGTACCAGAAGTACATTATTAGTACTCACTCGACTATCTAGAGAAGAGAGTTGTAGGTTGCACATGCCAAACCGGAAGTGGATACTTTCTTGCCCACTGTCAAACATAGAAGCAAAAATATTGTCATTTACATGTTGTATGATATTTCGAAATGTAACCCCGCAAGAGTCCTAGATAGAGGAATATAGGAGCTTGAATGCGGTACCGGAAGTAGTGTGTATTTCTTTTTGGCCACCATTTCGACCAGGAATGGCCTAATATGCTGAATATAGGTATTGCTCTACTAATTGTTGAAGTACTGAGATATAATTGTAGGTGTTATTGGCGGAAAAGTAGCGAAACATCTTACCTTTGAGTGTGCGATTCAAGCGCTCAATTACTACAGCCTTTCACTGATTGAAAGTGTGGTACATTCTTATTTTGTAGTTTTCTAGGAGTTTCTTAAACTTCTGGTTGTAAAACTCTGATCCCTGATCGACCCATAGTAATTCTGGAGTTCTTCCCTCTTTTAGTATGCTCTCGAATCCAATAGTCACTTCTTGTCCTGTCTTTGATTTTAGTGGAACGCTCCAAGCGTATTTGCTGAATACGTCAATCACATTTAGTAAGTATTTGTACCCCTTGTTATCTCTGAAATAAGCTTGCATGTCTACAAGATCTGCACTTCAGGTGTCATCGACATGTGATACTCTTACTTGTCTGAGAGGGAACTTTCTTTTTGCTTGCTTATGTAGTTCTTCTGTTAGTTTGTCTGTCCACTTTATTTTCTCCTTTTTTTTTACACCGAATCCCAGTTTGCTTTTTGCTCCTATTACACCCTGAACTATCTTTTTGTTTACAGCTTCACCGACTGATGATGGTTTTACTGGTTTTAGGTCAGACATCATCTTCTTGTCACATTTCCGTTTGTCGTGCTGCGCATATAACAAAGATCATGACTCCTACAAACCCTATCTAATTTGTTCTTGGTGGGGAAGTCCATTGTGTTGTAAGGCCCACAATAATTCGTTCCTGGGAGAGTAATTCCGCCCTTTGGTACCATAGGTTTGATGGCCTTGTGTATGTCAAGTTTACCTCCGGCCGTGCCACGCACAAACTTGGTTTTCGTGATTTTGCAGCTGGCACACGTGCTGTATTCTATGAACTTACCGTTGGATAATTGTACGACCCTTGGAGAAAGAGACTGTGACTTTTCTCTGTTTTACGCAGTAGCTCCTCATTTTTTGAAGTACTCTTTTTAATAGTATTTCATTTTTATTGTATCCGTCGGACTAAGGTCTTTGTATATTATGTCGTAGATGTCTTTCTCTTGTGCTTCTCGTAGAAAGAATAGACAGAAGTAGCAACATAGAACACTTAGTTTGTGTTGGTACTGGATTGTATTACGTCTGCATTTACCCTTTATATAGTCAATAAATTCTTGTGGTGGTGAAAGACCATAACTATCAAAGTAAATATTCCTCTTATTACGAAAGTCCCAACACACCCAATGAGTCCCTTCCCCACTTGTAGCGTCCAAATTAAGAATACCACACCCATTCATGTTTGGTCTGATTGGTAGATTGTCCCTACTATAAACCCCTCTGAAAGAGGTAATACGTAGTTTATCAACCCAGTCTAAAATATCAAAGTTAGTTAGCGGTTCAAGCGTCTTTTTTGTTGCATGACGTAGGGTCTGGGTACGCTGTCTACTTGTAGTCCTCTACCAGATGGGCGTTCAACTTGTAGTCCTTTCCCCATTAGGCCGGCCAGCAATGGCACTGCCAAACTGGCTAACATACCAAGGAATCCACCGGTCTGTTGTCTTTTTGTAATTCTAAGACCAGTTCCTGATTTCTTTTTGAGTGCTGACTGCAATTCCTCTTTCTGTGTTTTTGTTAGGTGGTCAACGTAGGGTTTTTATAAGAGGGTGGTGATTTTGTTGTGTGGTACGTCTGCTGTTACCCCACTACCAAGCACCTTTTTCACCCCGGTTTCAGCTAGAGCTGAGGCCACTCCGGTGCCAAGGGCAGGTAATAGTTTGGATGCCACTGTCTTTATGACCGGAAGTGCAAGTTTAGCGAGTGCTCCAAGAAAACCTCCATTTTGTGATCGTTTTGTCATTTGTGTCTTTGAAATTCTTATGTGAACCCCAGTACCAGAGGCCTTTGCTTTCTGTATTTTTTTCATTTGTGTTTTTGTTAGCGCATAGGAAAGTCCCCTGTTAATTGGTTGTTTGTTAGTCTTAATGTTAGAGAAGATATGTTTTTGTATGCTTTAGCTAGATTCTTTCTCTGACCTTCGGATAAACCAAGACTATAGTTAACGTATTTACTCATTTTTTAATACCCTAGATAATTACTACAATATCATTTCCAATTGTGTCCAAAATTATATCTTCTTCATTCAGTACAAGGGCAAAAATTCGGTAGGGAGCAGCTGGGGGAATATTCAGTCTGTAATGCAGCGTCAGGGATGTGTTCTCCATACTCACCGATTCGTCTGCGTAAGTCAAATCAAAATAGATTAGTCCGTATAGGGAGCCAAAGTTGATAAGGGTAAGTATGTTCCCGGTGTCATAGTCATTGCTTGCATTGGGTTTAAAATTACGGGCATCTCTGAAGATTCTGCTGATTTGAGTCGAGCTATATCCCGTTTCCGGGTAAAAGATACCAGAACCAACTTCTAATCTGGCTGTCAGGAGGGTACAATTTGTGTTTGCTGCATTTACTTTAAAAGTGTCGAGTAACAGAGGATTTTGGAGTTGATCGTTGTGTTTTCCATTTCTTTGTAAGAATATGATTACGTGTTTTGGGTGTTTTATTCCTGTTGTAATGCGGTACGACCCTTCAACAGATTGACTCGCGCTACTAGTGTGAAAGGATTCTCTTAGGTATGTCCACCGCCTCGTTTTCATGTAATTCTGAAGTACGGCCGACAGAAATCAGTTTTAGTCTGGGGATCCAAAGTTCAAAGTGTGTAATTACAACTCCACCGTCATCAGCACCAGCGGCCTTGAACAGCAAGTAATTGTCGTTGTTTATTTGTACGGTTATTCCCATCTGTGCTGGGGGTAAAAGATTTTGTTCTAGTGATTGGAAGAATGAAAATCTGTTCAGTGGTATTTCTGCTGTTACCTCTGCAAGTGCATTTGTGAGCGCGGTTCTCGCCTTAAACCCTGAATTGTCATCAGTAGTTGCAACATTATCGGGGTAAATAAAGCTGTTTTTGCCTAGACTACTCACATATCCGTCTGAAAGTGTGAGTAGTGATTTGACGTGATTTGCAAGTGATAGGTTGTTGCAGTCGTACACTATTTTTCCATTTTGGCTGACTGTCATTTGACTGAGAAAATTGGTTACATCTGAAATAACAGATACTGTGTTATTATCTGGTGCTGTTCCGTCAGCTAGTTCATCTACTTTGAACTTGATAAAAAAATACCCATTGTACCAGTCATAAAACGAAGCCCTGTCAATTATGCTAAATTTGTAATCCGTTTTGACTTGTGCTTGTCCATTTGGGGGAGTTCTTATGGGAGTGTCTAGTAAAAAGTTATAATACTCAAACCGATCGCAGAACTGTGTTCCTCTAAACATTTTTTCTTACTAGATTATAATTTTCTTTCTTATATAAAAATATGGCAGAGTTTAGAAGTCGTGCTTTGGACAGCTTGAAGCAAGATTTGTGTTCTGAAGTCCGGACATGTGAAAAGAAACTAGAAAAAAACAAACGAACAGCCAACATTGTGTCATCTGCGCTTACCATTTGTACTAGTTTAAATGTTATAATTACAACTGGCTCTGCAGTCGGTATTTCGGCCTCAGGTATTGGCATATTAGCTGGTGCTCCGTTGAGTTCGTTGGCTTTGATAAATTCTATTACTATTCTTATTTTAAATGCGTTTCCCAACAGAAAGAAAAAACGACAAAAACAATTGGAGAAAAGACTTGCTTTGGCAAGAGAGTTTAAGTTTAAGGTTGCAAACGAAATAAGTCAGGCTTTAAAAGATGAGAAAATTTCTGGAGAAGAATTTGAAGGTATTTTAAATATTATGAGTACTTTTACAAGGAAAAACAAAAAATAGGTGAGATTAAAACTCTGCCGGAAAAAAATGAAGAAAGTTCAAAATTTGTTACTTAAAAGTTTGGTCGAATTTTTTATTTTCTTGTAGTGCTTTCTGCTGCTGTTAATGAGGTGAATAAAAACCATGGTGTTGTTTTAGGTATATTTGATGGGAGTGCTTAAAACAGAGTCTTAAGTGTTGGAGAAAAAAATGTGAGCAAAACCTACACATTTTTTTGTTATATACTTCTGGAGTGCTGTCTTAAGTGTTGGAGAAAAAAACGTGAGCAAAACCTACACGTTTTTTTTTTTTTTGTTATATACTTCTGGAGTGCTTAAAGCAGAGTCTTAAGTGTTTGAGAAAAAAACGTGAGCAAAACCTACACGTTTTTTTGCAAAACCTACACATTTATTTGTTATATACTACTTTTATTCGTATGTTTACTTAACTATAGGGAAACGGGACAGATAAAGGGGAGGTTTGGGTAACCATAAACCGGTTTAACCCTACCGCTGGCTTTTGCTAGTGCCGGTACAAAGTCCGGCTGTCCCGAGTTCCCATCGTTGTTTACGTTTGTCTTTTGTCTAATTTGTGTTTTTCCTGTGTAGTTTCCTAGCAGATTGTGGCATGTAATTATAATTTTCAGCCATTGTAGGTGTTTCCTTTGTCCCTTTTATTTCATTTGCTAAAGCTATTGACAAAGTTCCACTCAATTGTGTACTTTATAAATTACAATATTACGGCATATCAGAAAAAAAACAAACTGAATCAAATCTTCCTTACAAATAGAACACAAACGGTACTTCTTGAAAATTCAACATCTTGCAAAATTCCCGTAACATCTGGAGTTCCCCAAGAAACATGCTTTGTCCTATCCTTTTCTTGATTTACATACTAGTATTCCTGACTACCTGAAACACAGCCAAATTCGCCTTTTTGAAGACGAAAGTATTATCTATAGAAAAATAACATTTCAAAATGATTGCTTAAAATCAAAAGAAGACCTCGGCCCTGCTATGAAATGGGAACAAGACTGGTTTATGAAATTCCACCCTGACACTGAGTGATATGTCCCAAAAGAACTCCTTTACTCTTATTTAATCTTTATTACAACATGTCTGGCCATATACTAGTACTTGAAATTGTTTGAACTGCAAAATATCTCGGCATCACTCTGTATTCTGATCTAAAATGGAACACTCGCATACAAAAGCAAAGGCAACCCAATTATTACAATTCATTAGTCGTAACCTTAAAGTAAGATCAACAGCAATAAAAGAACGTGCATATCAATGTTTAGTTAGACTTAAGTTAGAATACTGCTGCACAGTCTGGGATCCTTATACCACCGAAAATATAAACACACTTGAAAGAGTTCAGAGACGAGCAGTAAGATATGTCTGTCACAGATATCACAACATCAGCGGTGTGACAGACATGATGGCACAACTAAACTGGATAACATTACAAGAACGACGCCTTAAAAAAAGACGACAAATGTCCCATAAAGTAATACATTATAACATTGAGATCCCAGCAGGAAACATACTGTTAAAAAGCCAGTCAAAAACAAGATCTACCCACCAACAGACCTGCAGACAAATACAGTACAATAAAGAGAGCTATGAATTCTCTTTTTTTCTGCCAAACAATAAAAGGTGGATATTGGAACAAACTACCAGCAAATATCACAAATCCATTCTACTGACGCACCGACCCATAAACTTGACACAGTCACCTTCAACTGCGGATAGTTTTTTTTTTTTTGTTTGTTTGTTTTTTTTTTTTTGTAAATAAATAGTAAAAAAATTGTAAAAGCGGAAGAAAATTATAAACATTGAAAAATAAAATTACTAAAAGTAAAAAAAAAAAAGAAACCTCTTTCACCATGCACCGGAAAGGAATCTTCATTGTTTTTACTTACTTACATATGGATACTTATGGATAATTTCCAGCTCAGGTCCTATTATAATGGTCCTCTAGCCCAGACTCTTCTGGTTTTTTTTTTGGTACAAAAGAAGAAGAAGAAGAAGTAGAGAAAAAATTGTTAAAGCTGATAGAGAAGGAATAACCTGCATTTGAAAGGATCTAAATAGAAGTGCCCTCAAAATTCAGCTATTAAAGGACAGGGCTATGCATGAGGGAGATACTCCTTAATTTAAACTAGGACTAATGTTATATTAGTCCCAGATTTAAACAAAATTTTGTAAAATTTAGATATTGCAACTTTCAATACAATCGGTTTTCGGGTCAGCACCGAAGTACTGACTACCGTGGGTTGGTGAATAATTACCACAAAATAAAGCTTTAAACATTTTTTGAAATTATGGATTTCCTTTGTTTGGGTTCTAGTGCTGCTGATGAGGAATAAATTTCCGAAATGGCCATACAGCTCATTAAAATTATTGCAGTTGGAGTTAACATATGTGTTATGGTCTCATGTTCATTTACTCCATATCCTTTCGTAAAATATTAAAATAAATGGATCGGTTTATCCGCCAAAATAACTATTGAGATTGGAAAACACATACAAACACACATACAGAAAACGGTTACACATTATAATTGGCGAGTAAAAAGTTGATGGTTCAGTGGTTCTCCAAACAGTGGAGAGATTTAATATGTACACAAAGAGAAAGGTGCGGGAACGGGTTCGGGTTACACTAATTACCCCGTATCTTCTGAGGACGCCATTTTTAATCGAAGGCCTATTTTGTCCCATGTGCATAGTCCCTGTAAATATACTTATTTCATAGTAATTTCCTAAATAGCAGGTTGAGATGTGATTGTAGTCTCACTTGTACATACACCGTATATGGGTGCACCTGTCCTGACAGAGCCTTCAGAGGTGGAACTTGATACTTCATCTCACTGCACAGGCACTTGACTGTTTAATCAAAAAGTCAGTGCCTCCTCTCTCAACAAGTGCCTCGAGGGAGGAACTGAGATTTTATGAAACAAGTTCCTATGCTTCATCTGTATTCGAACCCAGACTACTGTCAACTAGCCCCATCCAGCTCGCCCCCATTTCCAACACACTTGCCCCATTTATAATTGATATCAAACTTGCCCCATAAAATGGGTGACATAAAGTCATGTCTTGCTGATAAAATCATTACAGAATATTTTTCTATTAGATACAGTACAGAAAGGAGGGAATGAATGGGGGTAACCTTTTGAAGGTTAACGGTAAAAATTTCAGTCGTATGACGTTAACAGTAGGACATTTGAAGCCCTATTCAGGCTAGCACTTTTGGCAATTCATGGTAAAAATTTGATCGATAAAGAAGTTAAGGTAGCTGAAAAAGGCCATTTCAAGGTTAACGGTTAAGGGCATTCATACTCTCAGAAATAGGTGTACCATACATGTAACTAATCACTGTGAAAGTGGGGATGTCTAGGAAAGTGATTGGATATAACTTTTACCTTTAAAATTTTTAATTGTGGTTTTGTCAGGACATTTCCTGTTTTACAGGTAAAAATCTAATTAAGCAGGTACACTTCAAAGGAATTACAGGTAATAAAATTATATGCACACATTATAATTTGGCCTATATTTAGATGAGGTTGCTAAGTAGAATTTCAAGAAATAAGTGGTTTTTGAGACTTTCATACCAAAAATGGATTCAAGAATTTTTGTATAATGACTGCTTTCAATGAAATGTTTGCAAAAAAGTATGGTTGCTAAGTAGAATTAAAAAAAATAACTGGTCTTTTTAAGTTTCACGAAATTTACCACAACTGAAATCCAGGATTTTAGAAATTTCACTATTGAAGATAATTATTCATGCTAAAAGGAAGTGTAAAAGATATATATGGTTGCTAGGTAGAATTCCCAAAAATAACAGGTCTTTTAGCATTGTTGAGAGTTGCAGAAAATTCGCCAAAATAAGAATCAAAGATTTTTGTGCTGCTTAGGCAGCATTATACGGTTGCATTGTCTCCAGATGAAATAACAGCCAGATGTACTTCACAAATACGCATAACATAGTTCATGTCTGGGTGTCAAGAATTAAAGATAGCGAGAGACTGCTGCACACGTTCTAGTTATTTTATTTAAAAATGCTGAAATGGAAAGTATGTGTAGTTCAAACAAAAATACAGCGTGAAAATGTAGCTCAATTTGACACTTGCCATTCGCGATTCGGTTCATTCATGAAAAATTCCCGTGATGCGCTGTAATATATTACAAGATTTCATGAATGAAACATAGTAAATGACTAAATACCGAAGTAAATGTTTCTATCGCTGTGGACTCTTTGATTCTTTCACTGTGGACTCTTATATATCTTGAAGTTCATAATGCTTAAAGTTTACATCTATTTTAAAAAAGGTTCGAAATCAAGTTTGATTTCTTTATGACAGGTGTGCACGTCAACTCCACAAACTTCTATATTTGGAAATAAACAAAATGCGGAACTGTCGAGGTCAAGTGACGTAATCAAGGAACTATGGGATATATTCCTTATCGTAAGTAAAGTCCAGAGAAGTTCCGAAGTTTACTTTCGTTTCATGGTCAATAGAGTTGACAATTTAGTGCATTTATCCACAAAACAGATCGCTCCAAATTAAACGGAAATGTAATCAGATGGGGCTCATGATACTTTTTAAAAAGATAAACATCTTGGGAAGTGAGCTAGACCAAGTTTTAAAAATTTTCTGAGGTGATTACAAAATAAATAGGGGTTGAAGCGAGCAAGTGTGGAACTAATGTCCACCCCACGACAAGTGAAAGAATAATTCAGGATTGATTTGCTACAACGGGGGAACTGGTTGCTTGCTGATTTTTAATCACTTGCAGCGATTTCCTCCATTTTGTTGCGAATCGTTTCGCAGCGACCATGATCACTGATGAATTATTGCAGTTGGTATACATTGTCAAAACCGCGGATCAGTAGGCAATAGACTGATGCATGGAGAAACCGTTCACTATGTCGAGGGTAAGATGTAACAAATAAATTACATGCCTTTACTCAAGTTTTAGGGGAAATTTTAAAAGTTTTTGTGATACATGATACATGTTGTTTCGTAGACTGTGTACTCTAAACTGCATGTATGTCACTAGTATCAAAAGGTGGTGATGACATAGTGTTACCTTACAAGTTACATCATGTGGGCCCATCATGTGTAAGGTAACAAGTGCCTGTGTCTTGATGCTACATTCATAGTATTTCAATCTGAAGGCAAGTCTACAAATGTACCAAGAGTACTTTGTTGTCATGACACCAGAAAAAAATTCATATCAATCGATACCTGGAAATATCTATTGATAGTATTTCGGAAAAGGCTAGTACCGTTTTCTGTACTCCATGTCTGTAGATATAACAGCTATTTCCTGTTGTTATATGTAGATCCACTTTATTTAATAATTATCATAAATATCTTGTTCTCCCTAGTATTTATGATGGTGTTTCCATGATAGATTCAGGAGGATAGTATGAAAATTATTCCATAGTTTAACTGTTCACATTGCAATGTTCTGTTTAAGTTTAAAGCACGTTTCAGAGTAATTAATTGAATTAAAGTGCATCGTTATAAAAGGGGTGGTCAAGATGCCTAAGTGCAATGCATTTTAACCATCACTATTCTTATGAAGTACTTTAATTCAATTTATTACACTGAATCAAAACTCAGTTTTATTTCTTTACTTACCCTTTCATGTTCATTGCTTTGTTGAATAATTTTTCCCATTTTGGCCAGTCAGTTTGCATGTAATTTTTTGCTTATATGCTTATTCTAGTGATGGACGTCATTGCGACTTGAGTGCACATTTCTATGCCCTCTCAAAAAACTGACGTTTTATATTGTCTGTTTGTTAACTTTTTGGTTTCCTGAGTAATTCTATGTAACCACTTGACATACTGTATATTGGTGTATCTCATCGAGATACAGCTTTTGGACTGATTTTTTTATCCCCTCGCCCAACGAAGTTGGGGAGGAGATATAGCATCTCGCCCGTCCGTCCGTCCGTCCGTTCGTCCCACCTTAGGTTAAAGTTTGCGTTAAGGTTCATATCTGAGGAACTACATGTGGCACATCAATCATCTTTGGTCAGTAGATGCGCCTTGGAGAGTGATGCTGCTTCGGATGATAATTGGGTCACTCTGACCTACATTTCATGCTTCAATGACTCCGGTTAAAGTTTGTGTTAAGGTTCATATCTGAGAAACTAAATGTGGCACATCAATCATCTTTGGTCAGTAGATGCGTCTTGGAGAGTGATGCTGCTTCGGATGATGATTTGGTCACTCTGACCTACATTTCATGCTTCAATGACTCAGGTTAAAGTTTGCGTTAAGGTTCATATCTGAGAAACTACAGGTGGCACATCAATCATTTTTGGTCAGTAGATGCGTCTTGTAGAGTGATGCTGCTTGAGATGATAATTGGGTCACTTTGACCTACATTTCATGCTTCAATGACTCGGGTTAAAGTTTGCATAAAGGTTCATATCTGAGAAACTACAGGTGGCACATCAATCATTTTTGGTCAGTAGATGCGTCTTGGAGAGTGATGCTGATTTAGGTGATAATAAGGTCAGTCTGACCTACATTTTATGCTTCAGTGACTCTGGTTAAAGTCTGTGTTAAGGTTCATATCTGAGAAACTACATGTGGCATATCAATCATCTTTGGTCAGCAGATGCATCTTGGAGAGTGATGCTGCTTCGGATGCTGATTTGGTCACTCTGACCTACATTTCATGCTTCAATGACTCCGGTTAAAGTTTGCATTAATGTTCATATATGAGATACCCTATGTGTTACATCAATCATCTGTGGTCAGTGGATGTGTCTTGAGAGTCTTGCAGCTTCAGATGATAATTGGGTCACTTTGACCTACATTTTACACTTGAATGACTTTGGTTAAAGTTTCTATTAATGTTTATATCTGAGATACTACACGTTATACACAATGATCTTACTGTTAAATGGATGTACCTTCTACATTCATCTTTACATCTTTAGATTATATAAGGGTTATTATTTCTTAACAGCGGGCGAGGGGATTAGCTGTCGTTTGCGACTGCTCCCACTTCTAGTTAAAAATCAAATTTCAAATCTTTTCTTATTTCAAAGATAACTGCCTAAGCAGCACTCCAGCGTTCAGTGCTTTGATTGCAATTTGACTTTTGAAAATGATTATTATTACTGTAAGGAATTAAAAAAGATATGGTTGCTAGGTAGAATTCCAAAGAATAACATTTCTTTGAAAATTTCAGGATATTTACAAAATAAGAATCAAAGAGTTTTGCAATTCAACTTTTGAAAATGATCATTATAACTGAAAGAACTTAAAAAATTATGGTTGCTAGGTACAATTTCAAAAAATTAATGGTCTTTGAGAGTTCCACAAATGTAAACCAAACTTGGAATCAAAAACTTTTGCAATTTTATTATTAAATGTTTGTTTGATTCAAATTTATTTTAAAAAAACATTGTTGTTAAGAAGAATTTCTAGAAATAGAATGTCTTGAAGAGTTTCAGGAAATTTACCAAAGTTGGAACCATGTTATTTAATTATAATTCTTTAGTTTTCAAAATTATGCTTGATACTTAAACATTGTTAAAATTTGTAATTAGATGCAAAAATTAGTGGTCTTCGACATTTTCAGGAAATTTACCAAAGTTGGAACCGGAATTAAAATTCCAACAGCCTGTTACACATCTGCTCATTTTATGCAGGAATGTCAATTTCAATGTAATTCAATCAAGATTCAAAGACTCTATTCTACTTCTTTACAACTAACATTGAAAATTTTTAGTAAAAAACTAATTATATAAGTCCAAATTTGGAAAAAATAGAGAAAACTAAAAAAAAAAAAAAATCCATTTTTGTTTTCAGTTTTGGCTAATTTTCTGACCATCATCTAACTTTTGACCACTTTTTAGCTCACCTGGCGAAAGGCCATGTGAGTTTTTGCCATCACTTGTTGTCTGTCGTCCGTCCGTCCATCCTCCGTCCGTCCGTTAACTTTTATTCAAAGATCTTCTCCTCTGAAACTGCTGCGCCAATACTAACCAAACTTGGCCTGAATCATCACCAGGGTATGCTCTTTCAAGTTTGTGATTTTTATGTCTGTAGACCAAACAACATGGCGGCTGTTACTAAAAATAGAACATAGGGGTAAATTGCTGTTTTTTGCAAATTACTCGAAACCGTTACAGATATCAAAAATCTGACAGGAGTAAAAATGATCAGCATGATGAGATCTACCCGCCTTGCAGTTTTGAAGAATATACGATAACCCATCTTGGAGTTACTGTCCCTTTTCCGTAAAATTTTCGTTTTTTGTCATTTTTAGTCTTATATATTGAAAATGGTAGAAGATAGAAGTGAAGTTTAAGTTACAAAAATGGTCAGCATAAGAAGATCTACATTTCCTGCAAGTTTGAAGAAAATCTGACGACCCACATAGGAATTATGGCCCCTTTTTCTTTGAATTATTTCAAAAACTGTTTGAGATTGAGGTTAAATGTGAATTACAAAAGTGTTGAGCTTTTCCAGGACTACAATTTCTACATATGTCCAGCAGATTAGCATCTCATCCAAGATGGTGCCACTAGGGGACATAGTTTAACATAGGACCCTATGGGAAATGCATTCAAAGATCTTCTCCTCTGAATCCACTGAGCCAATGTGGACCAAATTTTGTCACAGTAGTCCTCAGGTGGTCCCCTTTAAAGTTTGTGATTTTTGTGGTTGTACCTCATCCAAGATGGCCGCCAGCGGGGAACATAGTTTAACATAGGGACCCTATGTGAAATACATTCAAAGGTCTTTTCTCCTGAAACCACTACAAGCCAATAGGAACCAATTGTCCTTGGCTGGTCCCCTTTAAAGTTTGTGATTTTTATGTTCGTACCTCATCGAAGATGGTCGTCAGCACAGGACATAGTGTAACATAGGACCCTATTGGAAATGTATTCAAAGATCTTCTTCTCTGAAACTACTGAGCCAATTGCAACCAAACTTGATCACAATAGTCTTTAGGTGGTCCCTAGGAATTTTAAAATTAATAATTTTCAACATAAGGGGGGGGCAGATCCATGGACCCACCACTGAGAATAACACACATTTTAAATAAACTTTTTTATTAACTTTCACTACTGGCATAAATTTCCATTATAAGATGTCACTATAAATGATTCAAGTCCTTGTAACTAGCAAATTTGTTCTTTTGAGATGCAAGCATTCCCCTTGAGATAGACTCAGTATGGTAAATAGATAGATAGAATTTTTTTATTAACCCATCAACATGATCAAGGTGCCCATAAAAAGCAGAGACATCACAATATATTTACAACATATATAATTGATTAATTGGTACACATAAGAAAAACTACTGCCATAGTAAACACAATTGAAACACTACAAGTACAAAACACAAGAAAATATTTACATTTAATGTAAAATGAAACAATTTAAATTAATCATGATAACTGGTGTAATAAAATATGGTAATTGGAAGCAGGGGGAGCAACTACTTTAACCAATAAAATATCTCTTTCTTTATTTAACACAAACTAGCCATAGAAAAAGGCCGATATAATAATACTGAAAGGAATAATCGTCTTTGTATTTCATGTAACAGTGGTGATGTTGAGGATGAATACCATTTTGTTTCAACATGCACCCATTATTCAAGACAAAGAAAATTATTCATAGAAAAACTAAAAAAAAAACACTAATAAATCTTATCCAAACTATGAGTGAAATCTCATATTTGCTTAATAGCAATTCATATAATTTACTTAAATTAACATCAGAATGTTGGCAACTTAGAATAAATTCATAATGCAGTAACTCCAAATATTTAAAACCACTGTCACATCATGACATTCATTCAAATTAGCTTACATATAATATGTTCGTTCGATTTTTATGTTATTGATATTGTTTGTTTTTCAACATGCCATAACCATTTACTGCAAATGTGTTTGCGCAAAAATTTTGTCTATTTTCTATTTTACACCAGAAGTAATTCTGAAACGAGTAAATTCAAGTTCTTATCATCAGCCAAATTAGTTTTTGTCCGTCATTTAATAAAGTGAAATTTTGGCATGAAGCTTTAATTAAATCAAAATAATAATTTCTGATGTACTGTAAAGAAGAACAATATAGTTACACTCGATAGAAAATGAAACTTAGAACAGTCAATAATAAGTTGACCTGTATTGTTGTCACAGTCAATAATAAGCTGACCTGTATTGTTGTTTAAGCTGACCTGTATTGTTGTCACAGTCAATAATAAACTGACCTGTATTGTTGTCACAGTTAATAATAAACTGACCTGTATTGTTGTCGCAGTCAATAATAAGCTGACCTGTTTTGTTGTCATAGTCAAAAAATATTATTGATTACATCTACACTTATGTTGGACAATGTTGGAGTTCTGCAGACTGTCTTTAAGCAACAAAATATAATGTTTCCTTCTTGAGTTCAATTCCTACATTTCAATAAAAAATTATATATATCTTCATCATCAAGTCGGCAAAGATTACATAGGCATTGCTCTTGTAGTTTGAAAATTTTGCTTTATCAATTTCAAATAAATCAGTCCCATTGGCAAATGTTGTGGACTTAACCAAACACAGAGTCTTTTAAATTCAAATAAAATACAGCTTTATTTTTTCAAAATCAGTTCAAGCTTCATATTTTAACTTTGTCATCCAAAAGTCATTAACACAAATATTTACTATGGCTTTCCATGATTTGATACTTAAATGGAGGACGCCAGAAATGTCATGCGGGGACGATATTTCATACTGATCGATCTAATAATTCCATCAACAATGTCCACCAACTATTTGAGTCTTTTCCCTTCAGTGCAAGCTGTCTCATGACTATGTCTCTCTAGATAAAGCCAACTTTTCTAATAATGCTTCCAAAATATTTCAATATACTTTTGTATATTTCAGGAACTTACAGATAAACAGTAAACAGTGAGATGATCAATCATGTCAATGCGACAGCAGCAGTTTTACGGAGATCATTAATTCACTATAAAAACTCTACTCCCAAATGTTTTTTGAGTGACACAATGAGGGATAAAATATGGCATGCTGTAGAGGAATGCAAACAACTAGTATTTTCGGCTCGGAGGGTCAGTGTTGAACCTGGCCATAGTTTTTCAGCCAGCGATTCTCATAGTATTGTTGAGTTTTTAAGCGATGAAAAGGGAAAGTTTCATAATATACGAGGTACTTTAGACAAAAACATTGGTAAAATGCACGCATACGATGTTAGTTTAAACGAACTGTTCAAGAAAGGATTTGGAACAGTAGAACATTTGCTTCAGCAGGAATCTAATTTCAATAACAATAGCAGTACTCGTCTTACATTAGGTGCATTATTGAAATATTTGGAAGATATAGGTTTGTATTTTTCTCAGTTTGTAAGTTCAAGTTGCCTTCTTATACAATCACAAAAATTTTGCAAGTTGCGGCAGGAGATTCCGAATTATTTGGTCAGAAAATTGAGCTCGGAGTACTAGTATTGAGACTTTGCTGACCTAAAAAAATTTCATGGAAAAATTTGTCAATTTACCGAGCTGCCTTCTGAACCCAACTCAGTAAATAGGTCTGAATTCCTAGGTTATTTGGGAAAATATGTTTGGAAAAGAGGTCAGAACTGTCCGAATACTCAAAACTGAGCTCGGGATTGTCTGAATACTCCAAACTGTGATAAGATCTGAATTCCAATTCTAATGCACTTATATTTGTAACACTGATTTTTATTGGATGGCGTCAGCATTTTGAGGGGGCAAAATCCATGATTTACTGTTGGAACAAATAGCAATGTAATGGAGCAGGCACCAAACTTCCTGTGATTTAAAAATCAATTATAATTTTTTTTTTTTTTGGGGGGGGGGGGGATGCTTTTGAAAAGAGATTTGAACTTAACTGTATTTTAGGATCTTCAGGGTAAATCTAAGATTTTACTGTTGCAAATATCCGTTTTTCTGTCTCTGTTAACACGTCACCGGAAAACTCAGGTTGCGACAGTAAAATCTTCAATTTACCCCTAAGATCCTAAAATACACTATGGTTATCTCATATAATGAATTCGGAAATATTTTCTGACCTATTATACGACCTTGGAATTTTTCTCTGAGAAATGTAAAAGAGACAAAAGGTGTAAAACAGAAACTAAAAATTACAAAACAAATTCAATTATGTAAATTGCTCAAAGAAACATAACAAGATGTATATAAGTAAAGAACATGGCAAAGCACACTAGTTATATTTACTGAAAGAATTTTCAATGAAGTATTTTGTTAGTGTATGGTGGATTTACATACATGTACGCTAATAATTATCATCCTTGAAATGAAAAGGAAGATCAGTGCTGGTACCTACAGTGTATATCCTTTGCTTAAAAAATAGATTATTGCAAGCGGGCTCTATGCGAATTAGAACATGGGCAGACCTTATATTTGTCAATATTTTATACCGAGCGATAGCAAGGTATAAAATGAAGCATACCTGCCAACTTTCACGATTTTGGCGTGATCTACACGATTTTAACCTTCTGTCACGATGTCACGTGACTATGTCGTTGCAAGTCCCCCCTTCTGCAGAGTTTGCATGGTTGAACTGAGTAGCATTAACGACATTAACAAACATATTGGTACTGTAATGCACGAAAGGTCACTCAAAATCCCAGAACACCATTCTTTTGACTGAATCAGAAAAGGCAAAAAATATTTAAAAAGTATGTAATGCTTGCTTTATTTATAAAGAATGGAATAAAAGGAGAAATGCAGTAAACGTACATCAGGCAAATAATAAAGGAGAGAGAGGGTGGTTTCATTAACAAGCTTACAATCTTTAATTTTCCCCCAAACAGTCAACTGTAAATTCAAATAACAGCAACATAATGATTAACAGAAAGCACTGGTTTTTGTTTCCCTTTAACAGTTACAACTAAGTTAAAATTTAACAGAACATAAAACACCAAATGGTCCAAAAACAGTTCACAATTGATTTATTTGACCAAAAATAATCAAGAACCAGCAGAAATGCCCAAAACACAATAAAATAGGAATGTCTTGCCTCCCTCAATAAAAAGGAAAGTCTTCTATAACACCCAGATGTTTGTATTTGATAAAAAAGAGCATCAAGTATTAGACAAAAAAAACCAAAAAAAAACTTCGTGCAAAACGCCGCGAAATCTCACACGACTGAAAAGGACGGTCGCGCATAAAAACCCCCATGGAGATTTTCAAAAGTTGGCAGGTATGATGAAGACAAATATGAGGTATGCCCAATTGCAATAATCTATTTCGATTCTAATATTTTAACAAGAGTTTTGAACATTCGAAGCAGCTCTTAGAGAGCGATATTGGGTTGGCACTGGAATTGTAATATGTCGGAAAACTGCATATAAACACACATAAATGGACATAGAGAAATTTATATCCGTTGTTTTATTAGTGAAAGAAGCTCATAAGCTTATGAATTATTACAAATAATCTGTTATAAAACATATAAAATACTGATATTTTACAATTGAAGCGGGTATAAGTGTGAACTGGTTGTATTTTTCATTTATAGAAAAAAGAAGGGAAACGGGGAATGTGTCAAAGAGACAACGACCCAAAGAGGAGTAATAACAACTCAAAGCCACCATAAGATCTTCAATGAACAGTGAGAAAACCCCACACCCAACGGCAGGTCGGAGTCGGCCCCTGAACAAAGAGCAATCAAGTCCAGCAAAATAAACATCATCCTAGACTCCTATAGACATAAAGTAAACTAACTAGAAAAAGGACAAGACATACAAAGGCTTAATAAATTCCTGACTTAAGACAGGCGCAAACCTGCTGCGGCGGGGTTAAACTAGTTTTATTGGATCCAAACCTTCCCCCTACAGCCAATGTGATAAATCAAAAAACAATCGTAACAACAGTAAAATTCAGTTGGCAACAGGACTGAGTCAATTGTAAAAATGAAACTGAAAGAACTAAATATACGGACAAAAACATGAAATTATAAGAGACTACTAACAGTTAACTGACATGCCAGCTCCAGACCCATCACCAACTGACAAAGTAAGTTATGTACCCTCAGTATACAGCTTCCACCAAGATCCCTTCCTGTGAGGAGTTTAGAATAATGATTTCATGTATATACCGGAATACATAACCCCTGTCCATGCAATACAGATTTTAGAAATTTAGAATGTGTTTAGTTAAATTGCAAAGACCCTATCAAAAAATCAATGTTAATACCAAAGAAGGCCATACGTAATGACTTGACGACAATACTGTAATTATAACCCTTATGAATTAGACGATTTAAAGGTTTTATAAGTTCGTTAGGCGAGTTTAAGTATTTTTTACTCTTATGTTAAACATTACCGTAAAATAAGGGATGTGAAATACCAGCCTTGATTTAGTTATGTTATTTTTGAAGCCGAAAAAGGAAAAGAAAAGGAATAAAACTCATATTTATAATTTTATTAACATTAAAAATTTTATATTTAAATTGTAGAGCATGATGTGCAACGTAGATAAGATTTCATAACAACAATTTAACACACCCGTTGCCCAGTTACGGTTAAATCAATTTCAGTTCAGAGTCTTAAATTTACTAACTGTTGTAAATTTCTATTATTGTCATTATTTGATATGGGTTTTTGGGTGATTCATTATTTAAAAACTTTATTTACACAAAATAAAATGAATATTGAGTGAATAAAATGTGAAATTTGTACTTTACGAATGCCCTTTTATAAAAAAAATATAAGCATGTGTTAAAAAATATTGTTGGAATTAGAACATAGCTTTGTTTCCAAAGCGGAAGAAGAGACTCATATTAGAATATGGTACGCAGTGGTTACATGTTGAAGAAAACCATTGCAATTATAGAATTAGACAACTGTTCTCTTTAGAATGTATGTGGACTAACTGTTTTTTTTCATTTTCTTTTAGATTTTCATCAAGAATGCTTGGATATGCCTCTATTCAGAACAGAATTAGATGTTGCCACTGTTCTTGCAGTTCATCTTTTTTCACAGTTAGCAGTTGATCTACAAAGTACACCATCATATATGATAACCAATGACTTCAAATTTAAGTATCCTGTCTGCCCATGTGACCATCAGAAATGCAAACAGGAAATTATGTATGGCAACACAGGATTTGGTATGTATCAGTATTTCATTCTTTGTAGCAAATCAATATTTGACTATCTGTTATTTTAAAACATGACCATGGGGATGTTTATTCTCTCGCCCAACAGAGTTTGGGAGCTCTGAGCTAGGGGATATAGCCTTGTCAAAGTGAACTGCCTAATTAAAGTAATCACAACCAGTTCAGAAGCAGTTTTCCTGATTTTAGCAGTTAATTGGCAGTTCAAAGCAGTTTGGGTTAGGCCAACCTGAAAAATTTGTTTGTTTGCTGTTTATCGACCTACTCATGAAAAAACCTATCTACCCCAAAAATTTTATTGACATTTCTCAGAATTTTTGTGTCACCTGCATTCACTATCCGTTGTCTTGCATTGGCATTGTCGGCGTCAGCTGTCCTATTTTTCTCAGGAACCATGTACCTGAACCTTCTGCAATTTGGCATGGAGTATCAGTATGAGGACCTATACCGTGTAAGAAAGTTTGGGATCTTTTGCATGCCCACTTCCTGTTTGACGGAACTTAGAATATTTTTTGTATCTTGAAAATTTCTGTCATGTTTTTCTCAGGAACCACAGTTCCAAGCTTTCTGCAGTTCAGTATAAAGCATTAGTATGGGGACTTATATCGTGTAATAAAGTTTCCGATCTCTTGCTTGCCCACTTCCTGTTTTGGCAGAACTTTGAATATTTTGCTGATAGCTGCAACAAAAAAATTCTGTCACATTTTACTCAGGAACCACATATCCCAGCCTTCTGTAATTTAGCATGGAGTATCAGTATGGGGATTTATACAATGTAATAGAGTTTTGAATCTCTGCCATACCCACTTCCTGTTTGACTGAACTTAGAATATTTTTTGAGTCTTGAAAATTTGTCACATTTTTCTCAGAAAACACATTTCCCTGCTTTCTGCAATTTGGCATGGAGTATCAGTATGGGCACCTATAATGTGTAAAAGGGCCTGGGATCACTTGCATACCCACTTCCTGTTTATAGTATTTGTTGTGTCTGTCCGTCCTTCGGCCGTCCGTTCGTTCCGAAATTGTATCCGCAACTCTTCCTAAACCAATGAATGGAATTTGATGAAACTTTCAGAGAATCTTTATTAATGCCATTCAGTGTTTTCCTTTTTTTTGCCAAACGAGAGGTGGTTGTTTTGAAATTGAAGATAGCCAGCTGTCATAGCCGGCTTTGTGAATGTGCGGCATTCGCGTGCTGTATTTTTGTCTCGCCCGTGACAAAAGTCCCGAAAGCGAGACATAGGCGTGCAAAGTATGACGGCGATGGCATTAACTTTTACTATAATACAGGATATTTTGAAAACCCTTTGATGTAGGAACATCATATTTGGTCCAATGGTAGTACTTATCAAGTGCTACCTGATGGATATAAAATCATGTGACCTTGACCTCAATTGCACGGTCCAGTGACCACGTTAAGTTTCTTTGATTAGATCCGTATCTCAATAACTATAATTGGTAGGTCAATGATGTTTGGTATATGGGTTGGTCTTGAGTAGTACATGTCAGTCTGGCATATGCCTTTTGTCCTTGACCTCAATTTCTCGGTCTAGTGACCATGTTAATTTTCTCTGATTAGATCCATATCTCAATAACTATAAGTGGTAGGTCAATGATATTTTCTATTTGGGTTGGTCTTGAGTAGTACATGTCAGTCTGGCATATGACTTTTGTCCTTGACCTCAATTTCAGGGTCTAGTGACCACATTAAGTTTCTCTGATTAAGTCCATTTTTCAATAACTATAGGTGGTAGGTCAATTATAGTTATTATGTAGGTTGGTCTTGGGTATTACATGTCAGTCTGCCATATGACTTTTGTCCTTGACCTCAATTTCACAGTCTTGTGACCACATTAAGTTTCTCTGATTAAATCCATTTCTCAATAACTATAGATGGTAGGTCAATAATATTTAGTTTGTAAATTGGTTTTGAGTAGTACATGTCAGTCTGGCATATGACTTATGTCCTTGACCTAAATTTTACAGTCTAGTGACCATGTTAAGTTTGTCTGATTAAGTCCATTTCTCAATAACTATAAGTGGTAGGTCCCTAATATTTATTATGTAGGTTGGTCTTTGGTAGTACATGCCAGTTTGGCATATGCATTTTGTCCTTGACCTCAATTTCATGGTCTAATGAACAAAGTTATGTGTTTCTGATTAGAATAGTTTCTCAATTACTGTAGGTGTATTACTCAATTACAGTAATACCGGTAATATTAATGGCTTGTAGGTTGCTCTTGAGTAGTACATGACTGTTTAAGCGACAAGCAGGGAGGGGCGAGACATCTATCAGGGTCCACTCTTGTGGTAATTTATTTTAAAAAACTGTGAATTTGATTACTTGATACATATTTAAATAAATGAAAAGTATTTTTGTTTTGTTGTTAATTAGATTTGACATCAAAGTTTCAAATCCATCCATTTCATTTTTGTTTTTTACTTTTTAATGAGTATAACACACTTCTGCCTTCTATCCATGACCCCTTTTTGTACATATGGTATATGGAACTAAAATGTGATTAGCTTGTTGCAATAAATCGTTTGAAATCCTGTCGTATTTATCATCATCACTTTGGTTTCGTACTCGCTGTTTTGATCGTTTTTCTCGTGTTGTTTTATATTCAAATTAAATGTTTGTACCCATTTTGATGATTTCTCAAAAGTTTCTTTCTCTTTGCTTTGAATAATTTCATCCTTTATCGTCCCTTTTCGTTCTTTACGAAAGAAAACATCGATTCTGTCCCTTTTTTGTTCGGATCTGCCATTTTGTTTAATGAACACAACAACGGAACCACGTCGGTGCGGAACTGAAAAATATCTGTATTTACCGACCACCTTGACGAAGGCAAAGGTAGTCTGCCTGCAAAAAAACCTGGTCGGCAAAGCCAGCTTAAATGGCAAATGGAAAACACTGCCATTGTGGACATCCTATTTTAAATTTTGATCTGATAAATTTTTTGTGTTTCTCATAGCCATACATGGACTTGGCCATGTATTGTCATGGGGTGGGGGGTACTTTTATGCAATCCACAACTCCTCCAAAACCAATGAATGGAATTTGATGAAACTGTCAGTGAATCTTTATTACATGATGCCATTATGCACCTCCTATTTTAGATTTTGATCTGATCAATTTTTTGGGGTTCCCCATAGCCATACATGGCCTTAGCCATGTATTGTCATTGGTGGGGGTACTGGTATGCAATCCGCAAGTCCTCCTAAACCAATGAATGGAATTTGATGAAACTTTCAGAGAATCTTATTACATAATGCCATTGTGCAACTTCTACTTTAAATTTTGATCTGATCATTTTTGGGGGGTTTCAGATAGCCATACATGGACTTCCCCATGTATTGTCATGGGGGGGGGGGATACTGGTATGCAATCCACAACTCTTCCTAAACCAATGAATGGAATTTGATGAAACTTTCAGAGAATCTTTATTACATGATGCCATTGTGCACTGCCTATTTTGAATTTTAATCTGATCAATTTTTAGCTCACCTGACCCAAAGGGTCAGTGTGAGCTATTGCCATCACTTGGCATCCATCCGTCGTCTGTTAACTTTTCACATAATCATCTTCTCCTCTGAAACCACTGAAGCAAATTCAACCAAACTTTACAGGAATGATGTACTAAAGGTCCTTTACAAAGATTGCTCATTTCGTTCCGATCCGATAAAAAACATGGCCGCCAGCGCGGAACTTAGGTTTAACATTGAACCCTATGGGAAAATTCACATTTTCTTCTTCTGCTCTGAAACCACTGAAGCAAATGTTACCATACTTTACAGGAATTATGTACTTAAGGTCCTTAGCAAAGATTGCTCATTTCGTTCCGATCCGATAAAAAACATGGCCGCCTGCACGGAACATAGTTTTACATTGGCCCTATGGGAAATTCAGATTTTCATCTTCTCCTCTGAAACCACTGAAGCAAATTCAACCAAACTTTACAGGAATGATGTATGGAAGGTCCTTTACAAAGATTGCTCATTTCGTTCCAATCGGATAAAAAACATGGCCGCCAGCATGGAACTTAGGTTTAACATTGGACCCTATGGGAAAATTCACATTTTCTTCTTCTCATCTGAAACCGCCGAAGCAAATTCAACCAAACTTTACAGGAATGATGTACTAAAGGTCCTTAACAAAGATTGCTCATTTCGTTCTGATCCGATAACAAAAATGGCCGCCAGCACGGAAGATAGTTTAACATTGGCCCTATGGGAAATTCACATTTTCATCTTCTTCTCTGAAACCACTGAAGCAAATTCAACCAAACTTTACAGGAATGATGTATGGAAGGTCCTTTACAAAGATTGCTCATTTTGTTCCGATCTAATAAAAAACATGGGCGCCACCGCAGAACTAAGGTTTAACATTGGACCCTATGGGGAAATTCACATTTTCTTCTTCTGCTCTGAAACTGCTGAAGCAAATTCAACCAAGCTTTACAGGCATGATGAACTGAAGGTCCTTAACAAAGATTGGTCATTTAGTTCGGATCCAAAAAAAAAACATGGCTGCCAGCACAGAACATAGTTTATTTTGGCCCTATGGGAAATTCACATAAAAAACATGGCCACCATGCAGAACATCGAAAACCCTGCTTCAGCATTTTGTCAGGTGAGCGATACAGGCTCAGTGTCTGAGCCTCTAGTTCATATTCCCATAGCCATACATGGTCTTAGCCATGTATTGTCATTGTGCAATCTGCAACTCCTCCTGAACCAATGAATGGAATTTGATGAAACTTTCAGAGAATTTTTATTACATGATGCCATTGTGCACCTCCTATTTTAAATTTCGATCTAATCAATTTTTTTGGGTTCCCTTAGCCATGTTTTGTCATGGGAGGGGGGGGGGGTACTGGTATGCAATCTGCAACTCAGTCTAAACCAATGAATGGAATTTGATAAAAATTTCAGATATTCTTTATTACATAAGGCTATAGTGCACCTCCTATTTTAGTTTGATCTGACAAACTTTAGCTGATGTGGGGAAGCAGGGGTATCAGTTAGTGAGCTATGCTTCTTTAAAATCAACCCCTTTTTGATGTCTTTCAAGAAAAAAATCGCTTGCCAACCCACTCACTTTCAAAATTGGCAGTCAATAACTAGCAAACAACCATATTGTTAAGGTTGGCCTTATAGTAGTTGACCAAAACTGCCAATATTTGATATTCTTAACAGTTCAATTTGGCAGTCAGTATAAAAGTGTTCTGTGTTGTGTATATAAGGCCAGACTCCACTAAATATTTTCCATAGACGACAATAGTAACATTTCTCAATGTACTGATTTTACCTTAACTTCACTTTAAGTGACAGTGCCGTTTCCTGATAGGGTCATGTCTTCGCTACAAAATATCTCTCTGGCAGGCCAAGTTTAAAGTCAAATAAGTGTTTACAATTTGACGTAACACCTGGAGCATGTTTTCTGGTGGCGTCCCTAGAAACTGGACCAGGTATAACAATTCCTGTTTAAGAAAAAGTTTCTCAACAAAAATAACTGTTTTTGGGATTAAAATTTACCTGAATTTTGTTACCTATCACATCAATGTAATTTTATTCAAATTTGGACAAGCATACGGCTTTGCGCAGTAATATAAGACAGCTATTTTTATTTTGATAAGTACTTTTTTTTACTATGCCAGCATCCGATTGGTTGATTTAGTAGAGTCTAACCATAAGAAAAAGGCAGTTCTGAACAGTCGATTGCACATCTTGATAGTTATCAAGCTGTTACAACAGAGTCATATGAAAGCTTTTCTTAGATGCATTTAATGCCAGGGATGACGCTACTATTATAATTTAGGGCCACCTGGTGGCCCCATTCCCCTCTTGGCGGCCCCATTCCCCAAACAAGAAAATTCCCAATCGCAGCAATGATGTTTACAAAATCCAAATTTTTTTCATTTCCGTCTCCGTTGAATCTTCTGTTCCGATCAAACAAAATGTCTGAGATCGCAAATGTCGATAAGGGAACATCTTGAAAATCAGAATGCGTGAAGTGAATTGAAATCGTTTTGTTATCGCTCATTGTCCTTTCTAAAATTCTAGACTTTCATCCAGGACTTTTGAAATACATTGTAACGTTAAAATACCCTCATTGCCAAAGCTAAGGTTTGCACTGAAATAAATATTGAATAGTTATGACTTGAAATTAGAGTTTCTGAAACTGGGACTTTATACTGGTTGAGAATTTGGAAGGGGATGCTTTCATTTCTGCTAGTTAAAACGAATTATGGTAATGACTTGCTGTATGATTAATGCATGAATGCATAGTCATTTCATGGAATGAGGTATATATATCATTTGGTCTAAAGGGTTTGATTTTGGTGATAATATTGAAATATGTTAGTGATCTTTATTTGCAGACAACCAAAGAATTTCTGATTAAATGTTGATTTGCTTTCATATAGGAAAAAAGCAATACTTCTTTCATTGATAATTAGCTTGATAAAATTCAAATCTGGCGTAATTTGAAAAAAATATATAAAATGTAGTCTTAATGGCTTTGAAGTAAGTCATTGAAGTATACAAATGTATGTTGCAGTATTTGATATATTTTCATTTTTCCCATTCAAAGTTGTCGCGATGCAAAATTCCCAATTTGTTGGACGGGGGACCCATTTGAAAAGAGCTAAAATCATCCCTGAATGCTTTGTTGTAAGCATTTAAATGATTCTATCTGAATGTCATGTGATCATATATATATATTTCAAAAGAAAAAATTGGTCCATTTCCTGTTTGCTTTTGTTTTGTGTGGAGTTGAAAGATGGAGATCAAAGATGATACAAGTAGGTGCCAGTATTTAAGACATTAATTCAATATGTTTCTTTTGGGGAAATTTACTTTTGTCCTTGACCTCATTTTCAGAGTATAGTGACCAAAGAAGATTTCTCTGATTAGATCAATTTACCGGTATTTATACTTATAAGTGGTATGATATCAGTATTTACATATAGTACATAATGTTGACAAATACACATATTTGTAATTTTGTTTGATTTTTGTCTGTCTGACCTAAGCACAACAATCTAACTGCCAACAGGTGAAACAGCTATTTGGGTCCACACTTTTAAAACTAATTGTGTATGTAGTTTGGCAAAAAATACATTGCAAACAAGGTGACCTTACATATATAACAGGCAATGGCTACTTACCGTATTGGATTCATTTGGATTCTTTTGGTTTTGTTATATTTAAAAAAAAAAAGATCGACTCATTTAGAGAAATGCTTTTGAAGCTTTGTTCAAAAATGTATATTGTGGTAATAACAATGCAGTTCTATCATTTCAGGAAGTGAATATCTCTTTTATGGTAATCCGGATATAATCCTCTTCCCACAAGGAGTTGGAAGCACTAGTGTAGTTGTTCCTCGAAATAAAAGGAAAAAGCAAAGCAGAGAACTTATGTTTAATAATGATGATGACCATATGCAGGTTAAATCAGATACAGATATCTTGAGAAGCAGGGATAGTGAAAACCGGTTTTCTAGAGTGGCAATAACCTCTTCATATTATCAGAGGTTAAAGAAGTACAGGAAAAAAATAGAAAATGACCAAATAGTATCCTTAATTCCTACAATTGCAGTATGTCAAGATTGTTTTGATATTTACATGTATGACACAGAACATGATATTTTCCTAAGAAATGATGGGGACCCTATTCCTTTGTGGGAAGATGAAGACAACTTAAGTCTTTCGTCTGTTTTGATACTTTGGATGGTTCTAAACCACATGTACTTTAAACCTCAGATACCAAAGTTTATGGAAGAAATTATTGGATCCAGTGGTGTTGGTCAAAGACTTGATACTGAAAAACTTGAAATGATTAGAAAGACTTTAAGAAACACAAGGTCAAAATTAAGGCGTCTAAGAGTACATGAAAGAAATAAAAGAAATGTGGAGAGAATTACTGATGAATAGTTAGTACCCCTGCACATAGTGACGGACACCCTACAGTAATCACTCTGTCCTTCTCTCCGTGCATCTGTAACACAGTAGCTCCAGTCCAGTCTATAAGATTTTGTCTTTTGAGATAAGCTTTTGATAGATTACTTCAAGACTATGTGTCATGAACCATGATTGGTGACTGTTGACTTTGACCTTTGTCTTCAATGTCAAATGTATTGCTTTTCTAATGACAAGTTGTGTTTGGGCTGTATTTTTTATGCGACCGCAAAAAATTTTAGTTTGTATAATGGTATGGTGCTATCGTCGTTGTCGTTGTCTTTGTCGTTGTTGTCATCTGTAGACTCTTTTGTTTTCAGTCAATAACTTAAGTTCCAGTTGACCTATCCCTATGTTATTTTAAAACAATGTTCCTTGATACATAAGTTTTTGAAATTGTGGGCCCTCCGATTTTTAGCTCACTTTGCTTAAAAGACCATGTGAAGTTTTTCCATTACTATGCGTCCGTCGTCCATCCATCTGTCTGTCTGTCTGTCAACAATTTCAAAAATCCAAGTGGGAATTGATGTCACTACTTCAGAACCGCGGTGTTGAAAATCCATTGACGGCCATTTTCAAATCTCTGCCAAAAAAAGGCTGAAAAATTCAATATTATCCGATTTCAATGAAATTTTGTTTCCAATAGATATTGATGTTGTGACTTCAAAACCAGTGTTTAAAATTGTTTGTTGACTGCCATTTTCAAAATGGCCGCCAAAAAAGGCAGGAATATTCAACATTGTCCAATTTCAATGAAATTTGGTTTACAAATAAGTATTGATGTTGCAACTTCAAAACTGATCTTGATAATAGTTTGCTTACAGCAGTTTTCAAAATGGCTGCCAAAAAATTCAACATTGTCCGATATCAATAAAATTTGGTTTCTAAATAGATATTGATGTTGCAACTTCAAAACCGATGTTATAAATTGTTCTTTGACAGCCATTTACAAAACAATGTCTGGACCTCAAAACGTGTGTTGAAAGTGGTCCTTAGCAAGAACTTTTTTTGTCCAAAAAGCCCAAAAAAGAAATATAGTAAAACATTATCAGACTTTAAAGACAGTTCAAGATGTGTTGTTTGAGCTACCAAAGTTTGAGAGACTGAAGATCAACTGTATAACTTACAATGTTAGCTTGATTGTGGCAACTGAAAGCCATGTGAGCGATACAGGCTCCTGGGAGCCTCTGGTTTTTCATCTGATTTCAATTGGATTTTTTTCTTTTGATTCCCTTGCTGTGGGCTTTCAATAGTTTGTCAACAGATTTGAAGTATCTCTTACCATTTCTGAGCTAAAAGGGGTCAAAGGGGGCAAAATTCAAATCTTTCAAAAACATGTTTTATCGAATTTCAATTTGAATTTTTCTTTGGATTTTTCTTGATTTAAGCTTTCAGTAGTACATCAACTACATTGCAATTAATCTTAATGTTTCAATGCTTTAAGGGACAAAACGACTCATTTTTATGTCTCCAGTTTGTTTCCAGCTAGTTGCTGTGTCAAGCTACTTATTGTGTCCATCTTCTCTTTAAATCACACAGATTGTTCAAATTTCAGTACTGTAAACATGCTGCGGTCGTATCATGCTGCCCTTTATTTTGTCTTTAAGATTTGCTTTTGATATCTTATATGAAGATCGATCACTTCAAGATGATTTGAATGGTTGACCTTGTACCTTATCAGTCAGATTTTGCTTCTTTTAATGAATAGTCGTGTCTAGGCCATAACTTGTCTTTTGAGATAGGCTTCTGATATTTTGCATGTTGATGCTCCAAGACTATGTGTTGTAAACAATAATTTGAAGACTTTTGACCTTGGCCTTTATCATCAAGGTCAGATCATTGCTTTCCTAATGGAAAGTGGTGATGGGAAAAATTTAGGACAATCTTAATGAAGGACCTTTCATACATTATTTATGTAAAGTTTCGATCAATTCTCTTTAGTTGTTAGATAGTTGAGATATGTTTTTTCCATAAGGTCTAATATTAAACTATGTTTTTTCCATAAGGTCCAATATTAAACTTTGTTCCCTGCTGGTGGCCATAAGGTCTAATATTAAACTTTGTTCCCTGCTGGTGGCCATGTTTTTGGGGGATCGAAAAAATTTGAACTATCTCTCTGTCAGATTGACTTTCCATACATCATTCCTGTTAAGTTTGGTTTAATTCGCTCCAGTCTTTTTAGAAGAGAAAGTCAAAATGCATGTTTTTCCCATAGAGTCCAATGTTAAACTATTTTTTGCCCTGCAGCCTTGTTTTTTGGAGGATCCGAAAAATTTGGACAATCTAAGTAAAGGACTTTACATACATTATTACATGTACAGGGTAAAGTTTGGTTCAAATAGGTCCAGTTGTCTCAGAGGAGATAGCCAAAATGTGAAATTTAACGGACCCTGATGTTGACAGGCGCAAAGTGATGGGTAATAGCCCTTTGGGCCAGGTGAACTTGTAATACTGGTAGATGAAATAAGGGATAAACTCCTAAAACTTCTTTGTTTATAGTATGATTGTTGTTTTCCTGCATTATTGTATTTGTGTATTTTTATGCCCCCAGATCGAGTATCGGGGGCATATCGTTTTTGTCCTGTCTGTCTGGCTGTCTGTTTGTGTGTCTGTCAGTTTGTCTGTGCGTCTGAAACTTTAACCTTGGCTATAACTTTTGAACTATGTAAGATATACTTTTCATACTTAGCAAGTGTATAGGTCTAGTCAAGAAGAATAAATATGCAAAAAAAAATAGGAAAGGTCAAAGGTCAAGGTCACAGAGGCAAAAAGGGCTACCAGTAATTTGGCTGTTTTCCCATATTTGATTGTAGAATCCTTATTATTTATCGCATTTAGACAGGGTTTGCATTGTTATATTGCTAACAAAATTGCGAAACTGGAATATGCTGATGGATTTGCGGTAGCATTTACTGTTTGAGAAACAAGAGGCCCAAATGAGGACAAAAGGAAAAAAATGAATTTTAAATGTTTGTGGCATCTTGATGCAGTATTTTTATACCCCCCGCAACGAAGTTGGGTGGGTATACTGGAATCACCATGTCCGTCCGTCTGTCCGTCTGTAGACATTTTTTGTCCGAAGCTTATCTCGGGAACCTTTCTGAATTGACTTTTCAAATTTTGTCAGAATGTTAGTCACTATAAGTACTTGTGCACCTCCTATTTTCAGATTGATTCATAAATTTTTAACAAAACAAAGTTACAGCACTTTGTAGATTTCTCCTACTTAGAGTCTATATTGAAGATTTCTCCGAAGCTCATCTCGGGAACCTTTCTGAATTGACTTTTCAAATTTTGTCAGAATGTAAGTTACTATTAGTACTTGTGCACCTCCTATTTTCAGATTGATTCATAAAATTTTAACAAAGTTACAGCACTTTGTAGATTTCTCCTACTTAGAGTCTATATTGAAAATTGGTCCGAAGCTTATCTCCGGAACCTTTCTGAATTGACTTTTCAAATTTTGTCAGAATATTAGTCACTATAAGTACTTGTGCACCTCCTATTTTCAGATTGATTCATAAATTTTCTTTGTAGATTTCTCCTACTTAGGGTCTATATTGAAGATTTGTCCGAAGCTTGTCTCGGGAACCTTTCTGAATTGACTTTTCAAATTTTGTCAGAATGTTAGTAACTAGAAGTACTTGTGCACCACATATTTTCAGATTGATTCATAAAATTTTAACAAAGTTGCAGCACTTTGTAGATTTCTCCTACTTAGAGTCTATATTGAAAATTTGTCCGAAGCTTATCTCCGGAATCTTTTTGAATTGACTTTTCAAATTTTGTCAGAATGTTAGTCACTATAAGTACTTGTGCACCTCCTATTTTCAGATTGATTCATAAATTTTTAACAAAACAAAGTTACAGCACTTTGTAGATTTCTCCTTCTTAGAGTCTATATTAAAAATTTGTCCGAAGCTTATCTTGGGAACCTTTCTGAATTGATTTTTCAAATTTTGTCAGAATGTTAGTCACTATAAGTACTTGTGCACCTCCTATTTTCAGATTGATTCATAAATTTTTAACAAAACAAAGTTACAGCACTTTGTAGATTTCTCCTACTTAGAGTCTATATTGAAAATTTGTCCGAAG
>MJUU01023073.1:160483-228160 GCA_002080025.1 Modiolus philippinarum
AAGAACACTATATGGAGATGTGCATGAAGGAATATATTTATTGTCTGAAACCAGGAAGGGGAGATAATCCGACTTCGACTTTTCGTTGATTCCCCATATATGGGTTACCTTGTAAGCGCAACTCCTCTTAAACCACATGAAGGAATTTAATGAAACTTTACACAAAGTAAGAACACTATGGAGATGTGCATGAAGGAATATAATTATTGTCAGAAACCAGGAAGGGGAGATAATTCCACTTTGAGTTTTCATTGATTCCCTATATATGGGTTACCTCGTACGCACAACTCCTCTTAATCCACTTGAAGGATTTTGATGAAACTTTAGACAAAGGAAGAACACTATATGTAGATGTGTAAAATGTCAAATAGGCTGAAAAAAGGGGAATTTTATATTTGTCTGATTTAGACAGAGTGTTTTCATTGGAACCCTTGTGAAAATTGCTTTCTTGAAGATTATATCATTGTGTCCATGCTTGTATTGTGTCCATACTTGTACTGTGTCCACACCAACTTAATTTTGCACTTACCATATCGATTCGGGGTTCAATGAGCGGGGGGTATATTTGGCTGCCATTTGGCGACAGCTCTTGTTTTGATTAGGTCAGTTTCTCAGTAACTACAAGTGGTAGGTGAATGATATTTGGTATATGGGTTGGTCTTGGGTAGTACATGGCAATCTGTCATATTGCTTTTGTCCGTGACCTCAATTTCATGGTCTAGTGAGCATGTTAAGTTTTTGTGATTAGGTCAGTTTCTCGATGACTACAAGTGGTAGGTCAATGATATTTGGTATATGGGTTGGTCTTGGGTAGTACATGACAGTCTGTCACATGGCTTTTGTCCTTGACCTCAATTTCACGGTCTAGTGAGCATGTTAAGTTTTTTTTATTATGTCAGTTTCTAAGTAACAACAAGTGGTAGATCAATGATATATGGTGTATGGGTTGGTCTTGGATAGTAGATGAACAGTCTGTTGGCTTAAGTCCTTGACCTTCATTTCATGGTCTAGTGAGCATGTCATGTTTTTGTGTTTAGGTTGGTTTCTCAGTAACGTCATGTGGTAGGTCAATGATATTTGGTATATGGATTGCAATTGGTCGTGTGTAGTGCATGGCAGTCTGTCTTTTGGTTTTTGTTCTTGACCTTAATTTCACGGTCTAATGAGCATGTTAAGTTTTTGTTATGATGTAAATTTCTCAGCAACAACAAGTGGTAGGTCAATGATATTTGGTATATGGGTTGGTCTTAGGAAGTACATTACAGTCTGTCATATTGCTTTTGCCCTTGACCTTGATTTCATTATCTATTAAGCATGTTTAGTTTTGTGTTTAGGTTGGTTTCTCAGTAAGGTCAAGTGGTAGGTCAATGATATTTGGTATATGTATTGCAATTGGTTGTGTGTAGTGCATGGCAGTCTGTCTTTTGGTTTTTGTTCTTGACCTTAATTTCACGGTCTAATGAGCATGTTAAGTTTTTGTTATGATGTAAATTTCTCAGCAACAACAAGTGGTAGGTCAATGATATTTGGTATATGGGTTGGTCTTAGGAAGTACATTACAGTCTGTCATATTGCTTTTGCCTTTGACCTTGATTTCATTATCTATTAAGCATGTTTAGTTTTTTATTATTTATTAATGGCAGGTCACTAATGTTTTGAATTTGGGTTGGTCTTGTGTAGCACACGACTGTTATATGACTTTTGTCCTTGACCTGATGTTTACATTTTATTAAACTTTTTGTCAGTATGTATAAGTGATAGGTTCGCAGTCTAGTGAGCATGTTTTTGTGATAAGGTCAGTTTGATTTTTCACATCAATTTTAGCGGTAAAGCAGGGACGGGCGAGACATCTATTAGGGTCCACACTTGTTATGGTAATAAAAACTTTTGAACTATGTAAGATAGGCAGACTTTTAATACTTGGCAAGTGTATAGGTCTTGTCAAGAGAAACATAAATATGCAAAAAAATTAGGTGAAAGGTCAAGGTCACAGAGGTCTTTAAGGGGTAAAATTGGATATTTTCTTATATTTTACTGTAGAATGTGGGGGAATATGTAGTGTTTTACAAGCACATCTTGTTTATTTGATTGTTTACTTCTGATATATTTTACATATGTTACATTGTACAGCACTTTGAGTGTTTTATAGAACTCTTGATAAGAACTGTAATAATAAAAATAATGATAATCTTCCAGAATGATTATTACTTTGAAGATGTAATGTTTTTTCTTCAGTTCAATGTTACGGGAGGTCTGTCCATGCATCCATTCTCCTTTCTATAACCAATACTGATATTTACTACTCCTTGATAACCCCTGAACAGAATTACATGAAACTTGTACAGAAGCTTAATTACATGTATATCATGTATATTATGTAAATATGCATTTGTTTTCAAGTAATTCCTTTCTTGTCTCGCCTGTGAAAAAGTGCTGAAAGCAAGACATGATAGTGATTTGCCGGCCACGGCTGCAAAAAAAAACACATTTCTAAAACTTAATAACTTTTAAAGAATAATATTTGCATTATTCATCTTTGGTCTACAGGTGCACCATGTGACGACCTTTCCAGAAGTACATATTTCAGATGATCTGGACCGTGTTTTCATCATTAAAAAACCCTATGAACATTGCGTCAAAGTTTTACATTTAAGTCTGTACACATGTAGTACCTAGACTGATCATTTTTTTCTCTGTAGTGAAATCTACATGTCAGTCTGATACCTGTCATTCAACCTTGAACCAACAACTATTTTAACCACTTGAAAGATTTTGATGAACTTTTACACAAAGGAAGGACCCTACATGGTGATGTACATAAATGAATATGATATTGTCCGAATCCAGGAATGGGAGATAATTTGACTTCAACTTATGATTGATTCCTTCTGCACTGATTGTTTTAGACTTGCATTTTTTCATAGAAATATTTCAAAGGGTAGATATTGTGAAATAAATCTGTGAGAGAAAAACACTTTTTCATTGTTATCCTCATAAAAGTTGTTTTCGAAGTGTTGTAACTAAATTTCTTTAACGCTTTTAATTTTTGTGTAAAATGTCAAAGAGGCAAGCAAAAGGGTAAATTATATTTTTGTCTGATTTTGATGGAATATTTTCATTGGAACCCTTGTGAAAAGTTATTTCTTGAGGATTATATCATTTTGTCGTATTGTGTCCACACCTGTATTGTGTCCACATCCACATATATTTGCACTTACCATAATGATTGAGGGTTCAATGAGCGGGGGTATATCTGGCTGCCATTCAGCGACAGCTCTTGTTTATTGAGGTATGGAACACTGTTCGAGCCAAAAAAGGCATTTTTCGTACTTTTCATTGTTTTTAAGCTCACCTAAGAGCTATTGCCATTACCTGGCGTCTGTTGTCCGTCCATCGGTCCGTTGTCCATCGGTTAAACTTTTCACTTTTTCATCTTTTCCTCTGAAACCTCTGAAGCAATTCAACCAAAAAAATACAGGCATGATGTATGGAAGGTCATTTACAAAGATTGCTCATTTCGTTCCGGTCTGATAAAAAAAATATGGCCGACAGCGCGGGACTTAGGTTTAACATAGGACCCTATGGGAAAAATCACATTTTCAGCAACTCCTCTGAAACTGCTGAAGCAAATTCAACCAAACTTTACAGGGATGATGTCCTAAAGGTCCTTTACAATGAGTGCTCATTTTATTCCTATTCAACAAAAAACATGGCCGCCAGCACAGAACATAGTTTAACATTAGCCCTATGGGAAAAGCCCGATGGGAAATTAATATTTTCATCTTCTCTTAAACCAATGAAGCAAATTCAATCAAACTTTACAGGAATGATGTATAGAAGGTCATTTACAAAAGTTGCTCATTTCGTTCCAATCAGATAAAAAACATGGCCGCCAGTGCGGAACTAAGTTCAACATTGGACCCTATGGGGAAAATCACATTTTCATCAACTCCTCTGAAACTGCTGAAGCAGATTCAATCAGACTTTACAGGAATGATATACTAAAAGTCCTTTACAAAGATTGCTCATTTATTTTAATTCAACAAAAAACATGGCCGCCAGCACAGACCATGTTTAACATCGGTCCTATGGGAAATTCACATTTTCATCTTCTCCTCTGAAACCACTGAAGCAAATTCAACCAAACTTTACAGGAATGATGTATGAAAGGTCCTACACAAAGATTGCTCATTTTGTTCCCATCCAATAAAAAACATGACCGCCAGCGCTGATCTTGGATTTGACATTGGACCATATGGGAAAAACATCATTTTCAACATCTGCTTTCAAATTTTTGAAGCAAATTCAACCAAACTTTACAGGCATGATGATGGAAGGTCCTTTACAAAGATTGCTCATTTCGTTCCGGTCTGATAAAAAACATGGCCGACAGCGCGGAACTAAGTTTAACATAGGACCCTATGGGAAAAATCACATTTTCAGCAACTCCTCGGAAACTGCTGAAGAAAATTCAACCAAACCTTACAATAATGATGTACTAAAGGTCCTTTACAAAGGTTGCCCATTTTATTCCCATTCAACAAAAAACATGGCCGCCAGCACGGAACATAGTTTAACATCGGCCCTATTGGAAATTTACATTTTCATCTGCTCCTCTGAAACCACTGAAGCAAATTCAACCAAACTTTACAGGAATGATGTATGAAAGGTCATTCACAAAGATTGCTCATTTTGTTCCGATCCAATAAAAAACATGACCGCCAGCTCTGATCTTAGATTTGACATTGGACCATATGGGAAAAACATCATTTACAACATCTGCTTTGAAATTATTGAAGCAAATTCAACCAAACTTTACAGGCATGATGATGGAAGGTCCTTTACAGAGATTGCTCATTTCGTTCCGGTCTGATAAAAAACATGGGCAACAGCGCGGAACGTAGGTTTAACATAGGACCTATGGGGAAAATCACATTTTCAGCAACTCCTCGGAAACTGCTTATGCAAATTCATCAAAACTTTACAATAATGATGCACTAAAGGTCCTTTACAAAGACTGTTCATTTTATTCCCATTCAACAAAAAACATGACCGCCAGCACGGAACATAGTTTAACATCGGCCCTATGGGAAATTTACATTTTCATCTTCTCCTCTGAAACCACTGAAGCAAATTGAACCAAACTTTACAGGAATGATGTATGAAAGGTCATTCACAATTGCTCATTTTGTTCCGATCCAATAAAAAACATGACCGCCAGCGCTGATCTTAGATTTGACATTGGACCATATGGGAAAAACATCATTTACAACATCTGCTTTGAAATTATTGAAGCAAATTCAACCAAACTTTACAGGCATGATGATGGAAGGTCCTTTACAGAGATTGCTCATTTCGTTCCGGTCTGATAAAAAAACATGGCCGACAGCGCGGAACTTAGGTTTAACATAGGACCTATGGGGAAAATCACATTTTCAGCAACTCCTCTGAAACTGCTGAAGCAAATTCATCCAAACTTTACAATAATGATGCACTAAAGGTCCTTTACAAAGACTGCTCATTTTATTCCCATTCAACAAAAAACATGACCGCCAGCAAGGAACATAGTTTAACATCGGCCCTATGGGAAATTCACATTTTCATCTTCTCCTCTGAAACCACTGAAGCAAATTCAACCAAACTTTACAGGAATGATGTATGAAAGGTCATTCACAATTGCTCATTTTGTTCCGATCCAATAAAAAACATGACCGCCAGCGCTGATCTTAGATTTGACATTGGACCATATGGGAAAAACATCATTTTCAACATCTGCTTCGAAATTATTGAAGCAAATTCAACCAAACTTTACAGTAATGATGTATGGAAGGTTCTTTACAAAGACTGCTCACTTTGTTGGGATCCAAAAAAAAATGGCTCCCAGCATTGAACTTGGTTTAAAATGGTAACCCAATATTAAAACATCTTTTTCATCACATACGCTGAAATTATTGAAGCAAATTCGGTCGAACTTAGATTGCTTTTTTTGTTTTGATCTGATATAAAAACAAGACTGCCAGCACATAACATATTTTAAACATAGGATCCTATGGGATAAAAAAATACAAAAATACCAAAGTTGCATCATGAACAGGAAAATTTTGTTATGCTGTACACGTGTTTCAAGGAGTAACCTCTCATTAGCAGCATTAGAATCAAATAATATGGAAAGTAATAAACATCACTTTCACCTGTTGTAAGCATTTTGTCAGGTGAGCGATTCAGGCTCAGTGTCTGAGCTTTTACCTCTCTTTTATTATCGTTGACTACAAGTATCCAGTGAAAGCTTAGACCAAAAAGTACAGGCTTAGTTGCCAGATGTGTTACTGATGCAGAATTATAGGTGCCCAAAAATCGCCATTTATATTTTTCCGGCCCTGCAACTTTCAATTTCGGTACTGAAAAATATTGGACTGCAAATGGAATGTTTTTTGATTTAACGTGTACAAAACTTATCAGGTAATCATAAAATGCCCAAAATTTTTAGCGAAAATTGTATGGATGGCTTTAAGGGTCAGAACATCCGAGTCAAGTAGCGTGTATCATATATGATATGCGGGGCACCAGAGGGTTAATAGAGTTTCAGTTCTGAGTAAAATCAAGTTGAAATTCGCCAGATATAGAAAAAAATGATTTTTTTTTACTTTTTATTAACCCTCTAGTGCCCAATCATTTTATTGATTTTGTCGTTTTCGTTTATTTGCACATTTTATGCAAATGAGATGAAGTACAGACATGAATTAACAACAGCAGCATAAAATAACATCCGTGTGATTTAGAATGTGAGTAAGAGGAGGGGTGGGGTGGTTAGGGGTTGATGGAGGTCTCAAGTCCGCTACCCTCTTCAAAAAGAGTTATTTTATGAAAATTTCATCTTTTTCCTTGCCATAGAAACCAAATGACTCAAAACAATGATCTCAAACACCAATGGAAGGTAGAATACTTTACGCTGACAACAGATACGGTCGAAAATTCAGCATTTATCTCGAAGTTTTGATTTTATATTAAGGTATGGAACGCTTTACGAGCAAAAAAGGCATTTTTCGTACTTTTCATGGTTTTGTTTTATTATAAAAAAACAGGAAAAATTTCTAAAATTTTATTATCGTTGACTACAGGTATCCGGTGAAGGCTTAGACCAAAAAAATATAGGCTTGATTGCCAGATGTGTTACTGATACAGATTTTTAGGTGCCCATGCCTGTCCAAAAATCGCTATTTATATTTTTTTCGGCACTGCAACTTTCAATTTGTTAATGACTGATGAGAGGTTTCTCCTTGAAACAATTGTACAGCATAACGAAATTTACTGGTTTTTAATGAAGCTTCGATATTTTTTGTGTATATCAACTATTAGAAAATCAAGCATACTGCACAGCTGTTTTTATCGTAGCAAACTTTTCCTTTTAAATTGGTTTTTGACAAAAATGTGGATTTAAAACCTAAGACACCATCTCTTTCAATCGGCGATCAAGTGCTTTTTAGCTCACCTGGCTATGCCAGGGTGAGCTTTTGCCATCACTTGGAGTCCGGCGTCCGTCGTCCGTCCGTCCGGCGTAAACTTTTCATTCAAAGATCTTCTCCTCTGAAACCACTGGGCCAATTGGAACCAAATTTGGTCACAAAAGGCCTTGGGTAGTCGCCCTTAAAAAGGGTATCCGGCAGGTCCGTACCTAATCCAAGATAGCCGCCAGCGGGGAACATGGTTTTAACATTGGACCCTATGGGTAAACACATTCAAAGATCTTCTCAGAAACTACCAGTCCAATTTTAACCAAACTTAGTCACAATGGTCCTTAGATGGTCCCCTCCAAAAAAGGTATCCGGCAGGTCCGTACCTAATCTAAGATGGCCGCCAGCGGGGAACATAATTTTTAACATTGGACCCTATGGAAAAGAAATTCAAAGATCTTCTTCTCAGAAACTACCAGTCCAATTATAACCAAACTTAGTCACAATGGTCCTTAGATGGTCCCTTCCAAAAAAGATATCCGGCAGGTCCTACCTAATCCAAGATGGCCGCCAGCGGAGAACATAGTTTTAACATTGGACCCTATGGAAAAGACATTCAAAGATCTTCTCAGAAACTACCAGTCTAATTATAACCAACCTTAGTCACAATGGTCCTTAGATGGTCCCTTCCAAAAAAGGTATCCAACAGGTCCGTACCTAATCCAAGATGGCCGCCAGCCGGGAACATAGTTTTAACATTGGACCCTATGGAAAAGACATTCAAAGATCTTCTTCTCAGAAACTACCATCCAATTAAAACCAAGCTTAGTCACAATGGTCCTTAGATGGTCCCTTCCAAAAAAGGTATCCGGCAGGTCTGTACCTAATCCAAGATGGCCGCCAGCGGGGAACATAGTTTTAACATTGGACCCTATGGGAAAGACATTCAAAGATCTTCTTCTCAGAAACTTCCTGTCTAATTATAACCAAACTTAGTCACAATGGTCCTTAGATGGTCTCTTCCAAAAAACTTATCCAGCAGGTCTGTACCTAATCCAAGATGGCCGCCAGCGGGGAACATAGTTTTAACATTGGGCCTATGGGAAAGACATTCAAAGATTTTTTTCTCAGAAGCTACCCATCCAATTATAACCAAACTTAGTCACAATGGTCCTTAGATAGTCCCTTCCAAAAAAGGTATCTGGCAGGTCTTTACCTCATCCAAGATGGCCGCCAGCGGGAACATAGTTTTAACATTGGACCCTATGGAATATACATTCAAAGATCTTCTTCTCAGAAACTACTAGTCCAATTAGAACCAATCTAAGCCACAATGGTCCTTAGGTGGTCCCATCCAAAAAATGTATCTGGTAGGTCCGTACCTCATCCAAGATGGCCACCATCTGGAACATGGTTTTTACATTGACCCTATTGATTTTAAGGGGAACCTCTGCCCAAATTTTTGAATTTTTATTTGAAAAGTGGTCTGCATGTTTTAATTTCAGCACTATGTATTACTTTAATTATAAGGGGAACCCCTGCCCAAATTTTTTTTGAATGGTGTTCTGTTATAGGTCGTAATGGATGGTGGATCTTTCGGTTGCCATGGTACTGTAATTTTAGAAAAAAAAGTATTCTGCTAAATTTTATTTTTCATTTTTCCTATTGGAAATGCCTTTTATCTATGTCAGCCATGGTCCAGGTGAGCGATACAGGCTCTTGAGAGCATCTTGTTGAATTATACCTTTGATTCGTGATGTTGGTTTGTTATGAGGAAGCGTAGAATACAGTGCTGAAAAAATCAAATGTTTTGTGAGAATGTATTTGAGAAAATAAACGGGATTTTAGATTTTCCAATATTAAACTCTTCGAATTTGTAAGTTTTCACACATCATTAATGTCACTACGAGGGTATTCACCAGTCAGTGGTCAATACTTCGGAGCTATCCGAAAAGCAAATTTACTTTGAAACTTGTAATATCTATTTTTTGTAAATTTTGTTGAAAACGAAGGGATATATCCCTCATGATTTTAGCTTTTCATTTTGATCAATTTGGTTGCTTGCTTTCTATCAGTTTTTTTAAACATATTTGAGCTATAAATAACTGAGTACCGAAGTTACTGTGAATTTTATTTCTGCATATGCGAATTTCGACAACTTATGTCTCTTCAGTGCACATAAAATCTCGACGTTTGGTAGTCCATAAACTCAAAGATGTTTAAAAATGGCTTACCGAATGATCAGATTTTATCTGCACTGATGAGACATTAATTGTCGAAATGGCTATATGCAGAAATTAAATTTACAGCAATTTCGGTATTTAGTTATTCGGATATTAATAGTTTCATAGTATGTTTGATGCCTGTCTTTGACTGCACACAAAATCTTAGTTCAATAGACAATTCAGTAGTTGAGCAATACAAATATCCTTCCATGTACCATTCATTTGTGTAATTTTGGTAACCAATATAGGCATGGCAGGTCTTTATTCTTATTTCTACTGTGCACCTCTCATGGCAGAATAACTCTTTATTACTACGCGTCACAATTCATGGCGAAAATTAAAAAAGACCCTTCTAAACAGCATTCAGTGGTTATTTTTAACAATACATATAGATATTTGGACGATATTTTTGCCGTTTAAATAATCCTGAATTTTCTAAATTTACAGATGACATTTATCCTGCCGAACTTACTTTAGATAAAAATCTGATCTAGATGAACTCCAAAAGTGAGAAGCGAACACATACAAAATGAATTGGCCCCATGTTTCTATTCCGAGATATATGATTGATTTCACAATTGTTCTTGTTAAGGTGGTACTGGGGTCTTAATATTTGGACGATATTTTTGCCGCTAAGATAATCCAGAATTTTCTAAATTTACAGATGAAATTTATCCTGCCGAACTTACTTTAGATAAAAATCTGATCTAGATGAACTCTAAAAGTGGGAAGAAGAGTTGGAAGTGGGAAGCGAACACATACAAAATGAATTGGCCCCAGGTTTCTTTTCCGAGATATATGATTGATTTCACAATTGTTCTTGTTAAGGTGGTACTGGGGTCTTACATTTGTCAGATATAATTTTCTGATATTTACATGACTAGCGCTTTGTTATTAGGTTGATTGATTGATTAGTTAGAGTTTAACGTCCAATATTTCAGCTATATCAGGACGAGAACAAGTTAATCAATTCAAAACAAACTGTAAGTAAAAGAAGAAAGAAATAAAGGTGGAAGGGACATCCGGGGCAACGACTTTTGATTGCCACTGGAAAAGGGGAGAAATGGGTAGGGGCAGGAAATTTAGCCTTCTATACGACACCCAGTGCGTCTGCTCTCTTTAGAGAAATATAGAAGGGGTCTTTAGACTGCATGGAGCGTGGCGTTTCTCCACACAGTTTGGCTACAATGGTTCGCGGTCAGGCTTTCCGTATTATGACCTGACTACCCCGCAAAGACAGGGCATTCCCCTATCCACCACCTGGGGACGCGCCCGGCAGCTCTGTAGCCACAGCCCTGAAAACCTATTCAGGTTATTAGGGCATATAAAAATAAACATTTGGGGATCACCAGCCATATAGTATGAAATCTGTCATTTAAAAATTAGATTTTTTTTTTTGAAATGATATGGAATATGAGTGAATTTTAACAAAATTTTAATATATTTTGTTCGCCTCAACGAAGTTGAGGGAGACTATTGGAGTACCTCCGGCGTCCACGTCCATGTCCACGTCCACGTCTTCGTCCGCGTCCCCGTCCGCATTTGGGTATATATCTTGGTAACTATACAAGGTAGGGTCACCAATCTTTGCATGCAGGTGCATCTTGAGATATTTCACAGCCTCTCAGAAAATTATGTCTCTCTGACCTATATTTTCCGCTTGAGTGGTAACATCTCTACCACAATTCCCCGTGGTAGAGATGTATGCTCTTTATTTTTCTTAGATATGGTTTACTTGTACATGAGATGATATCTCATGTGTACAATTTGTTCAATTAATACTTTCTAAATTTATGAAAATTCTAAAACCGAAGGATTAACTCCCACCATCGTAGTTTTGTCCTTAGCCATATTTGATATCACTGATTATTCGGATTTCGTTTGGTTATATGCATTTTAACATTTTTGAAATTATGGATTTCCTTTGTTTGGGTTGTAGTGCTGCTAATGAGGAATAAATTTCCGAAATGGCCATACAGCTCATTAAAATTATTGCAGTTGGAGTTAACTTATGTGTTATGGTCTCATTTTCATTTACTCCATATCCTTTCGTAAAATATTATATTTAGATTTACATCCAAGTTCATATCTGAGTAACTATGCATAGTATGATCATCTAACTGAGCATGTGCATGCATCTGTGATGGTAGGTCAGCATCCAGGCAAAATTAGGTCACTTTGACCTACATTTTCCGCTTGACTGACTTACATTCAAGTTAACGTCCGAGTTCAGATCTGTCACTGTACATGGTAGGATCATCTAACCTTGCACATGCATGCATCTCTGATGGTAGGTCAGCATCCAGGCATTATTAGGTCACTGACCTACATTTTCCGCTTGAATGATTTATATTCAAGTTTACGTCCGAGTTCATATCTCAGTCACTGTACATGGTAGGATCATGTTACCTTGCACATACATGCATCTCTGATGGTAGGTCAGCATCCAGGCAAAATTGGGTCACTTTGACCTACATTTTCCGCTTGACTGACTTACATTTGAGTTTACATCCGAGTTGATATCTCGGTCACTGTACATGGTAGGATCATGTAACATTGCACATGCATGAATATCTGATGGTAGGTCAGCATCCAGGCAAAATTTGGTCAAGTTCTTGTCAGGGATCAGATCTCAGGTACTGTACATGGTAGGATCATCTTGTATGCATCTGTGATGGTAGCTCACATTCAGACAAAATTAGGTCACTTAAACCTACATTTTACGCATGTATGACCTACATTAATGTATACATCCGAGTTCATTGCTTAGTAACTGTACATTGTTGGTTCAGGTAACCTTGCATATGCATGCAATTTTGATAGAATGTCGGCATTCAGGCAAAATTTGGTTGCTGCGACAATGTGCCGTAACGAGGCGAACTTTGTAATCCTTGATTACCTATGTTTTTGTTACGGCAGAAAGAATTTTTTTGAATTTGGTAAATTACTATGTAATGTACTTTCCTTCGATTTGCACGAAAAAATATTGGGGTCACCGAATGAATTCTTGAATAAATGGCAAAAAGACGGATTTTTCAATTTTTTCTAATATACAAATGATATCTCCTAAATAGAACAGGAGTTTGCTAAAATGTTTGATATTCTGCAAGGTTAAACAAAAAGGGTATGTTTGATCAAATTTAACTATCATAAGACATCGAAAATCATTTTTCCGGCATTCCCATAGTAAATTCCATTTTCTGTCAGGTGATCAAGAATGATGCTTAGTTTTAAACTGCAGAACTACATCAAAGGACATTTTACAACTCCTTTTAACACTTTTAGAGTTCGTGTAGATCGGATTGAAGGGTATTTTAGTCCATTTGTGAGTTAAATGCTAAAAAGACGATGGTAAAGTGTCATCTGCGAAGAGGCGTGTTTCGCTTGATAATTTTGGCACAGGTCCAGTACCGTGAACCCTGGGGAACTCCTGAGAGGACAGGGCAGTTGCCAGATTCTTGTCCATCAAAGACTTCCCTCTGTTGAATTGCCTATTATAATGTTGTTATATTTGTAGATTCACAAAGAAATATTCTACTAACATGAAGTATATGCATTTTGATTGAAAACAATTGTCTGTAAAGTAAATGTCTCAAAGTGTGCGATTTCCTACATTAGCAGTGATTTGAGACATGTTTTATACTTCTCTGATGTAGGTCATACAAAGGACTAAGACGTTGCGCACGATATTGCGACACTTAATCATTTTGTCCCTATTTTTTGCTTTCCTTTAGAAGTAATTTTTAATTTAAGTATGATTTTATTTAATATGAACATAAATTATGCTCTGTGTTTTCATGAAATATGTATATCGGGGAAAAAATCCAACTGCGACCAAATTAAAGAAAATTTATTGGCCTTCTTGCTTAATGAAACTTAATTTTTTAAGCGTAAGACGTAACATTGAAAACTGTTTCTTACATAAAGAAATAATTGTATTTTCAATTTTGTTCGATGGATCTCCTAGAAATTTTGCAAGCAAACTCCACGAATTTACAGGTATTTGACATCATAGTATCAAAGACGTATCACTGAAACGGAAAAAGTTCGAAAAACATGAAGGTGGCCATTTCGACCCGTAAGACCGGAAAAATAACGAATTCATAATTCGATGTAAAAGAAATACCTGGTCCTCACTCAATTTATATAGCAGATAAGATTACAATTTTTATACTGTAAAAAAGTTCACGATTTGGAGAATTTCTAACGTAAAAATCAGACATGTTTTACTTTTCTGCGAAGAGCAATATAAAAAACGGCAGGTCTAGCGGATTTGTCCACTGCCATCAAAGTTGTTTTAACAAACGTCCAAACGATATTTTCACACATATTTTGCATAAAACTGTTTCAAGATTAATGCTTATTTTTCGTAATAAAAAGTAAGTTCATTTCATGTTTTTTGAAATGATTCAAATTAAAATGTATAATATTTCCCCAAGAAAAGGTTGTACATGTTTTACGAGGTCTAGCGGAATTGTCCAACGTTGATATTTTTAACGTTTTCAAGTGAAACGTTTCACGTTCGCTCTTTACGGATCTTTACGGCGTGTTTCTGGGAAAATGTTGAAACTTTAATATTCGTTAAAAAAAACCTTTTCATGGAATACAAATACGAAACTCCTGAGAGAAGTATTAAATAATTGAAATCTAGAAAACAAGTGTAATTTAATTATAGACAAAGGCATTAAATTTGTTAATACACCATGGTACTGTAACATGTATACCATACAACAAGGACATGCAATGCATACAAGTACTCACGATCCGATTTTTACTGATGATATACATGTTCTCCAATCAATTTTATAATACAAAATAATCAGTAAATAGTGATTAAATATCTATTAATATGATAGCAGATAGGTATTTTACTTTGCCATTTTCGTAGAATTTGTAGATATGGAGTTTAAATTAAATTTGTATTTGTAGAGATTTCAGCAAGTGACTGTATTAAAATACCCGAGAACTTTAATCTTGATATTCTAGATAGCCTTGATGATATGTAGATACAAATAAATGATCAGAAATCCCCAAACGATATATACTTTAAACAACGCATAAAGTTATAAATATTACGAGCCAATTCAAATCAAGGTACTAGTATATATCATTTTTTTTTTTAAATTATGGCAGAGACATATGTCTGATTATAGGGCGCTAATTATAAAAGAAAAAAATAAAAACAATTTCTATTGTAGGATACTATAGTTAAGGAATACTCAATTTGATGATTGATATATAAAAGTCTAGAATATATCATGAATAAAAAGAAGATATATTTTGATACAAATTAATAATAAATATTCAATTCGACCGGGATAATACGTATATCAAAAATGTCATTTTTCGTCCGACGTCGAAATTATTGCTAGAATTGACGTTACGCTAGCCGACACCAATATCGTGCGCAACGTCTAAGGGACCGACCTTCTAACCTGAAGGGGGGTATGGTTTTTTTCGAAAAAAAATATTCTGAAGCTTATTTTATGTGAAAAAAATATTTTGGCTGCAAAAGTGATGAAAAAAAATATTCTGAACGGGGCTTTCTGTCCAAAATAAATAATGCTTCTTTTTCAAAAACAAATATTTTGTTTGTACTAGTTAAAATTTTTTTAAAAATTTCTGTCCAGAAACCCCCACCCCCTTCAAGTTAAATGGTCGGTCCCTAAACATCTTTTTCAAATATTTGCTGGAAATTTTTTTGGACTCGTCAATCATTTAAATATTATGAAACAATTGACATTTAAACCGGGGTCAAATGTTTGGTTCTTATTTTCATTCTTTATCAGGTTCTACATAGATCTGCGGAACCAATAGTTGTTCATTTATTCATCTTATGTACATTACAAATGGATTTTAATGTCTTCGTTGTCCGTGACAATCAGTATTTGAAAGGGAGGGAGTTTGGTGTTCTGTCTAGTATGAAACTGTTCTATTCGTGATGAGCAAAACTGTCAGTTAATTTTGAACGCCTTATGTTTTTTCCTGAAAAATTCAGTATCAAAATATATTTTAAGAAATCAAATTTTCCTTTCAAATTAAAAGGCCGGTCTTTATAAACTGTTTAGATAATGGCATGTATATATCAAATGTTTTTTTTTCTAATAAATTCTACTGATATGCAACAATAACATAGATAATATTGACCAAATGACTCAACTGCATGCATACTTCTTCAGGAGTGTGGGAATTTGGACTCGATCGTACAATGACTCAGCCGTAATAGTAAATAGAGGGGGAAATGTAAAGATTTGGTTGTGACGTGGCCGTACACCACAGTATTTTGACAAATGATTTCAAAGACATCAGCAGGCCAGTAAAATTATTGTTTTTGGGTATGCTGATCAAAATTTCTGGTACAAAAATGGGCTATGATCATGCACTTTTGTTGGGAAAAGTGAATTGACTCGATATAAAGTTCAATTCGCTTCGATTTTTCAAAGCACTTAGGTCTCTCTGCTTGGACATAAAATACATATATTTATTTATGTACATTAACATAACTTCACTCAAAACGAGGTGAATTGAAGGAAAAGGGGTAAAATGAGGTGTCTATCTGTTCGGACTGGGATGGTCTGCCATCTTATTTTTACTCAACAAACATTGCCGTACAGGTTACAAGACAACAGCAACTGAAAACTAAATTTCCAGTAGATTCTTTCAGTTATTTAAAGTGTGAGTCCCGAAGTGGTTACTTCTACTTGAGGTTTTCTTTTTCTCTTTTGAAACGTTTTTCAAATTAATAGAACACGTGAGGCAGGTATGTTTGTCATAGGTGTTAATATAATTCATACTCTCTAATGGTAACTTATAAACAATGGTTTTGAACGTCATAAGTTGGTAAAAGGCGTAAATTATATTTTCACTTTTAATACAAAACAAATTGTAAATTTGCTTGAAAACTAAGGAGTATCTATCTCAAGCGAAGCTCTGTCCTTAATTGATTGTTGTTTCTCAAATTTATTGAACAGGTTGGGCGTGGCTTAATTTTCTCTGTCTTGCAGGTAATTTTAACACGTACAATCCTGATATTATTGACCCATGACCAGTGAGGTCAATTAAACAGAGAAATATCATGTTGTTTCTGTCCTTAATTTAATTGTTGTTTTCCATTAATATCATGGTTATTAGTTTATGTTGACTATGAAAGCAGCCGAAGTCAATTCCCGCTTACTAACATGTATTTTCATTCCGTCCAAATCTTGAGACTAGGCAGCATAGACAATATTATTTCCTCCAGTTTTTACATGCCACCACTGGTTTGTTTTGCTGTAAACAGACTATTTGATGTCCGTTTCAGCTTTTGCAAAAACAAAATAGTGGCAAGTTAAGAGGACTCACACATTCTACAGTGGTGGTAGTTATAGTCCTTAAAAGATAGCTTTAGTTCCACCTTGCAAATGTATGTTTTTATAGTAGGTCATTGTTTTTACTTTTCCATATTTCAACAATCTTCCTAGAAACCTATAATTTAGTGAGTAGAAACTTATCCTCGACCGTATAGTGCTGACTTTTAGCTTTTTATGGTCCTTTTACTTCAGCAGTAATAAGTACTTCGATGCTGACTCGAAAGCCGATTTTATTATGAAACTTGCAATATCTAAATGTTTGTAAATTTTGTTGAAATCTAAGGAATATCCCTGTCACGCAAAGCTCTGTCCCTAGCTGTTTTTGGCTTTTCATTTAGATCATATTTGTTATTTGTTCTCTTTCAATTTTTTTCGTTCACACATTTGTGGTATTCTAAATTATTAGATTTTATCTGCATTGAAGACACATAAGTTGTCGAAATGGCAATATGCAAAAACTAAATTTACAGTAAGTTCGGTATTTTGTTATATGAGCTTTATTTTAAATTTCCTTATATATGCGGCCGTTAGGGATATATGTATTGCAAGTTTAAACTAGTGCAATTCTTGTTTAAGTACACAAAGAAAAAAGTATATATAAAACAAGTAGGATCATTTCCTTTTTATTTCATTTTATCTTTTTTCTTATTCAAAAGAAAAAAGGCAGATGGAAACTTCATTTTAGACTCATCGATGGAACCTCCTCTTTCCCCTGAAATAAACTGTGGACACAGGATATGTCTCGCCCGCCCCTGCATCGCCTTAATTTGCACATTGATCTACTGCCGCAGCAATAAAAATAAAGTATAATCTTAAACTGTGTTTAAAATTTCCCTGGAAAAAAATGATGTGATCACTCATGCATGACTCAGAAGCCAGGGCCAACATCTGGGTAAGGAATCGGTATGTACTCCCCAAGACGCAACTGCATGTCAAATATCAAGTGCCTAGGACTACTGGTATAGGCTGTACAAACTGCTTGCTAAAAACTTAATGTGCTCGTTCATGCATGACTAAAGAGCCAGGGCCACCATGAAGGCATGGAATAGGTATGTACTCTCCGAGACGCAACTGCATGTCAAATATCAAGTGCCTAGGACTACTGGTATAGGCTGTACAAACTAGTTGCTAAAAACTTAATGTGATCATTAATGCGTGACTAAGGGGGCCAGGGCCACCATCTGGGCGTGGAATCGGTATGTACTACCCAAGACACAACTGCATGTCAAATATCAAGTGCCTAGGACTACTTGTATCGGCTGTACAAACTAGTTGCTAAAAACTTAATGTGATCGTTCATGTGTGACTAAGGGGCCAGGGCCACCATCTGGGCATGGAATCGGTATGTACTACCCAAGACGCAACTGCATGTCAAATATCAAGTGCCTAGGACTACTGGTATTAACTGTACAAACTGCTTGCTAAAAACTTAATGTGATTGCTCATGCATGACTAAGGGGCCAAGGCCAATCGGTATGTACTCCCCAAGATGCAACTGCATGTCAAATATCAAGTACCTAGGACTACTGGTATAGGCTGTACAAACTGCTTGCTAAAAACTTAATGTGATCGCTCATGCATGACTAAGGGGCTAGGGCTACCATCCAGGCGTGGAATCAATATATACTCCCCAAGACGCAACTGCATGTCAAATATCAAGTGCCTAGGACTACTGGTATAGGCTGTAGAAACTGCTTGCTAAAAACTTAATGTGATCGCTCATGCATGACTAAGGCGCCAGGGCCACCATCCATGCGTGGAATCGATATGTACTCCCCAAGACACAACTGCATGTCAAATATCAAGTGCCTAGGACTACTGGTATAGGATGTACAAACTGCTTGCTAAAAACTTAATGTGATCGTTCATGTGTGACTAAGGGGCCAGGGCCATAATCTAAGTAGGGATTTGAGTTGTACCCATAAGGATGCAACTGCACATCAAATACTATGGACCTACAACTAACATAAGCTTGTTAATTCACAATAGTTTACAAATTGTTGACGCCGCCGCCGCCGCCGCCGCCGGAAACGCTATCCCTAAGTCTCGCCTCCGCGACTTTTCGTCGCGGGCGAGACAAAAAGTACCCATCTATCTGGAATAAACAAGCACGTCCACAATTCAAATAATATACTAGTAAGTAGTATGTAGAATTGAAGACTATATTAATAAGGATTGTTGTGTTCTCAAATTGAGGTGTATATGTAATGGGGCATTTTGGCAATTTATCAGTATGAAATGTACTTTGTTCTTGCTTTAGATCATCTACATTTTACCATATACTTGCTATTTCCCTTTTTAATTTTGGAATCATTAAAAGTTCTTATCTTTTCGCCATTGGAGTACACAATATAAGACATACACAAATCAATTTATTGATTTTTTTAAAACCATCTGACAAAGTGAAGGGGCTTATGTGATACCCCTAGCGTCGGCGTCCGCGTCGGTGTCAGCGTCCGGTTAGGAAGAATGTTTAATGTCCATTCCCGCTTACTGACATGTGTCACATCTACAATATTCGTACAAAATATTGGTATGTATGACGCATTTTGGGATGACAACTGCAATGCATACTTTGGATTCTGTCTGTGACCTACATTTTATGAATGAGGGACTTGGTTAGGTAGAATGATAAAAGTCCATTCCCTCTTACTGATATGTTCCACATCAACCATATTGGTATGTATGATGCATTTTGATGACAACAACAATGTATGCTTCGGATGTTGTCTGTGACATACATTTTACGCATGAGCGACTTGCGTAGGTAGAATGGTAAAAGTCCATTCCCGCTTACTGAAATGTTCCACATCAACCATATTGGAATGTATGATGTATTTTGGGATGACAACTGCAATGCATGCTTCGGATGCTGTCTACGCATGAGCGACTTGGTATGGTAGAATGGTTTAAGTCCATTTTCGCTTACTAACATGTCCCAAATCAACCATATTTTAATGTATGATGCATTTTGGATGACAGCAACAATACATGCTTTGGATGCTGTCCTTGACGTGCATTTATGCATGAGCGAATTCGTGAAGTCCATTCCCACTTACTGACATATCCCACATCAACCATCTTGGTATGTATGATGCATTTTGAATGACAACAACAATGTACGTTTCGGATGTTATAGGTGACCTACATTTCTACGCCTGAGCGACTTGGTTAGGTAGAATGGTTGAAGTCCATTCCCGCTTGCTGCCCTGTCCCAAATCAACCATATTGATATGTATAATGCATTTTAGGATGACAACAACAAACTGAATTTAACTATTGTTACAATTGTTTTTTGATTTATCATATTGGCTAGGGGGAAGGTTTTGGGCCCAATAAAACTAGCTTAACTCCCACCGCAGCAGGCTTACGCCTGTCCTAAGTCAGGAAATTTATTTAGTCTTTGTCTTGTCTGTTTTCTACTTAGTTAACTTTATGTCTACAGGAGTCTAGGATAATGTTTATTTCTCTGAACTTTATTACTCTTTATATAGGGCCCGACTCCGACCTGCCGCTGGGTGTTGGGTTTCCTCACCGTTCATTGAAGATCTTATGGTAACTTTGAGTTCTTAGTACTCCCCTTTGGGTTGTTGTCTCTTTGACACATTCCCCGTTTCCCTTTTTTTCTATGTTTCACATTCTGACTGTGACCTATATTTTACGCATTGGTTTAAGTCCCTTCCAACTTACACGTCCCACATCAACCATAACAGCAGTAGAATACAGAAGGAACAAAGGAGTGGCATGTGTGATGCATTATGGGATGACATGAACAATGCATGCTTCGGAACCTGGCTATGGCCTACATTTTATGCATTTATAGTTTTTAGCGACTTGGTTAGGTAGCCCGCTTACTACCATTTCTGCATACTGGCACGTCTCACATTAACCATATTGGTATATATGATGCATTTTAGAATGACATTTTGGGATGACAGCTGCACTTCATGCCTTAGATGCAGTTTGTGACATACATTTAATGCATAAATGAATTCGTTAAAGAGAATGATAGAGAACGATTATAGTCCATTTCTGTTTACTTGAACGTTTAACACGATATAATGCTGTGCAACGAGGCGAACTCTTCTATGATTTTCTATTGACTTAAGAGATTTGTCTTGCATCACTTGCATATTGTAAATTGAATGTAATCATATTGGAACAGCATTATTTGATTTTTTTCTTATACTCCTTCAACGATTAATCTTGTTCCCTCAATATCATACTATTCTACTACCAATTTTTCAACGCTAAAGGTATTCTAATTAATTACTAAATACAAAAGTTTCTGTGAATTTTTTTTCTGCATATGCGCATTTCGACAACTTATGTCTCTTCAGTGCAGATAAAAGCTAAACGTTTGGAAGAACATAAAATCAAATATGTTAAAAAGCTGATAGAGAACAAATACCAAATATGATCTAAATGTAAAGTCAAAATCAGCTAAGGACAGAGCTTTGCATGAGGGAGATACTCCTTAGTTTTCAACAAAATTTACAAAAAGTTAGATATTGCAAGGTTCGAAATAAATTGGCTTTCGGGTCAGCACCGAAGTACTGACTACTGGGCTAGTGAATACCCTAATTGTTTTTTTTTCTTTCGGATTATTGTTTTCTAAATGTCTTAGTTTGATCTGCACTGAATAGACGTAATGTGTGAACATGGCCTTCTGCAGAAACGAAATCAGCAGTAACTTTGGTTTTGATTTATTTTTGGTCATGAGTCCAGAAGTGTTTAAACCATCTTGCTTCCGTTAGAAACGTGTTCTCAATAAAAAAAACATGCGTAGGCCTAGAGGTGTAAATTTATATTTTAAGGAATGGTATAAAGCATCTGCTGTTTGTCAATGTTTTTAATGTCAAACGTTGGTCAAATACGTAAGTGATATTTGACTTTAAATACAAAATATGCGATGTTTTTATCATTCCTTTCAAAGCTTAGGACTGATCAGCAAAGACAATGTTATTTGCTCCAGTTATTTGTATATTACTCTTGATTTGTTTTGCTGTTAACAGCATGCATTTGATGTCCGTTTCAGCTTTTACAAAGAAGTGGCAGGCAGGGGCACTTGTTAGAATATTTCAACCATGTCATATACTTCTGATGACGATGTCAACTCTTCCGTCTGAGATATATAGCCTAAGCGGTTCATCTAAAAACCAAATGGTGCTCCGACCTTGGATGGGTAAGTCATTTGTTATTAAATACAAAAAACATTTGCAATTTGATTCAATAGGCTCCTTCGCGACAAATTGGAAGCTTTAACTTTCTCATTTTTCTTTTTTTTCTGTTATGTCTTTGTTTCTTTGTTTATCCGGCGTTGCCATTGTCCTTGGATTGTTCGTTTTAGACTGATGGCTCTGTTACGGTTCTCACGTACTTTTCTTGAGGGAATTGAGTGGGTACGTTTGATTTCCCGGGAAAATGACACCCAGAACAATCAAACACAAGATGTTACGTCAAAACAGTGGGTAAATGCACGTTACAACTTAAAACCCATCAGAAAAAGTCAGCTCAGAAGTTATCTATTCTGCTGTTAACCATTATCATAATGACAATTTGTCGCCAAAGTGCAGATGAAAAACACATAAAAGTAAATAGTAGATAATTAAGTACACCATACCAAGAGACCACAGGATAGATCATTTGCTCAAGATAGGTGTTTATTTTTCAGAATATGTTTATTTTTTTTATTTTTTTTTTTTATTTTTTTTTTTTTGTTTGGTCTTGTAAAACTTTTTATATAAATGCTAACTTCTTTTTATTCTATTTTTTCACTGTTATTAAAGAAAGCGAGAACCGAACGTCGGAAACACAAAGAAACAAAATCATCACACATGTACAGAAACACAAAGAAACAAAATCATCAAACATGTACAGCACAGAAAAGAAAAATGAAGACATACTTACTCAGACGAACACTACGGACCAAGTAAAGATCCACTGGTAAGATCAGGTGAGCCGGTAGAATAAATATCTCCTGCCTCTTATAAGACACCCTGCTGAATTATTACTAAAGTCAAATCTGAAAGAAGAAAATAACTTTAACTGTCAAGGGAAAGAAAGGATATGTTGTCATCCGGGAAGCAGATGTCTAATAGAGGAACACAACGTCGTGATGTCGACCATTAAACTTCTGTAGTGATGACTTCAAGATTTTTTAAATTATTTATCATTATCTTTTTAGAATTTCATGACTTTAATCACCAACTTGTTCTTAACAAATCTCCCTAGTGGTTCAACAATACCACCAAGGCTATTCCCTGGATTATTAGTCACATAAAACCAAAACAGGTGATTTGGTATGTGAAGAAGACATAATGTTAAAATTCTACTATATTTTGTTACAATGATATTGACAACAAAGTACTTCGAATTGTGATAGTAATTTTAACAATACATCACATATCATTCCACAAAAAATAAATTTAATTATCAATGGTACTTTTTTCCGGTAGATAGTTTTTTGATAAATTAAGATAAAGATTATTTCAATTATTGGAAACATAACCTCATCTTATTAGAATGGCATACGTGTGAGCAACCGAGCTCTATCAAGTTAGTCAAGGCAGTAGATAGAACTTCAACATGACATGTGAAATAATAATTTATTTATTTTTTAATAGGTAATCTCTGCATATTTCTGATCAAAGTGGCCTAAAACGGTAAAAAATGTTTGTCCACATTTAGAAAAATTCTTTAAAAAAGCATCAATTTTTGGGCAATGTTCTTGATTTTGTTTGCCTATTCTGAACTGTTATCTACTACATGTAGATTTGAATTCAAAACAATTAAGAAAAATTCTTTCATTTTAATAGTTATAACAATGAAAAATATCCAGTAAGCAATTTGATGTAAGCGATAAAAATTTCATTTAAATTGCATTTTCTGCTCTGGAAAAGTGTATTTATTTTTTTTCTGAGTGTGTTCATACCATTTGTACGGGATTTCATGTAGTTTTCGCAGTTTTTTGTTTTTGAATGTTGAAGTAGGCCTTATGATCATTTACGTTTATTTGGGTATTTATATGTTAGTCATATCTTTTTCCGTAAATAAATAGTGAATTATTCAGAAACTAACTCGCGGGATCTGACGGGAAATGTGTTTTTTTTTCACGGATTTTTTCATAATAATAACAATAACAAATGTTCTATAATTGTCACGGGAGATTTTCATGTGGATTTCATGTACTTGTATTCAAACGACTTGTTTATCTGATAATGTTATCTTCCTAAACGCTTTGTTAATCTCGTTTATTTTAAACTTGTGGATATGTATAAATGTTTCTAGAAATTATTGCATTTTGCACGCAAATACTAGTATATGTCGTTCCAAGCACAAAAATGAACGTTTTAATATTAAAACGTCATGTTTGGCGAGAAAAATCTACCAATTGCAATTTTATATTTAGACAGCTTGGTGGCATATGACAAGAGTTTACAGCCCCTTTTGTCTTAGTAAGAAGTATCCAAATTTTGTACAACTTAAACTTTTCTCACAGTTATTCTTCAAGGTATCGGTTATATGCGCGTGGGCAATATAAATTTGAAAATTTTCACGAAAAATATAAAGGTCAGTATAATGGCATATATCTGTCCCTACTTGTTACTTACTCCAGGTTATACGTCAACTACAAAATTAACAATGAAAGGATATACTGTAAATGCACATGGGACTAAGTCTCTACAAATATATGGTAAGAACAAGCAATGGAACAACGCTTTTATTGTTGTTCTTTCATGAGTCTTCTTGGCAGTTAGATAAGTCTGCTTGATACTTTCTCAATGCTACCTATCACTGAAATAAGTCTACTAAGAATGCTTGTCACATATACTTGTAACCTTGGCAAGATAGGGATATACGTGTACTAAACAACGCCATGATTGCAAAAATGTGAATAAATAAAATAAAATAAACAAATAAATATTAATTAAAGTAAAATAACTAAGTTACATTTATTTCTATTTAAGGGAGTTTTGAAATAGTACAACTTGGAATACACCTTGGACTCGGCCTGTTGATTGCAGTAACAAAGCTTAGATACAGCAAGTTCACGGTGAATGCTAATCAGCTAATCAGTAAGAAGTCAGTTGTTCTTCCTATGTGTGCTGTTGTCATGGTTTCTTTCCTGGTTGCTATTGCATCAATCCTTTTTGATCTTCTGACAGATTGTCGTGGAACTTTTATCAACGAGACCATCAGCTATGAGACGAACACAAATGGGATCATCACCATGGAGACCATCACAAATTAAACCATCAAAAATAAGACCATCAGCATGGAGACCATCATCAAAGAGACAATTAGAAATGAGCCAATCACAAATTATATCAGTATTACACGTTTTGGCAAGGAGGTAATGAAGATGGCGTTTTTCCACATTTGCGAAATTTTCCCAATGATTGTTTATTTGGTGTTAATAGGCAATGCATTACTCTCATACAAGAAATATTGCAAGTCATTGAGTAATCGTTGAGGTTCAAAAACCAACAGTGTGAAAAAGTCTAAACAACGACAGAGGAATTCTACTTTAAAATCAGTATCAATCCTGTTATTAACATTTATTGGATGTTGGGAGTTGTTCGTAACATTCAAAGTTATGCACATATATGCCGGCAATCAGTCAATATCAGAATTGTATCAAAAGCTATTGGTTTGTACAAAAGTGATATTGTTTACAATTACTCCAATATCGGGTGGTATATTAAAGAGAAAACAAAATAGAGAAAACATATCGCTTAATTTATTTTTAGTAATGAACATTTGCAAAGCTATCTCGAAGAACAAAAAACAAATCACGGCTATGAAGACGAATGAGTTGAAGGAGTTGCCGTTACTCCTCAAAGTAGAACAAAATGATACTGTTATTGCTGAGGAAAAATCACTCTTGATGGAATCGACCGGAAGTAATGAAAAGATGCCGTTACCATTGTGTGTGAGACGTGAAGGTGCTCTATTACCGAACATTGATGTTGACATGCCTAATCTTACGAAAAGGTCACTTGATGGATGTACCGTTCAAAGTTCAAAGTCACATATTGGTTTCTTCAGCTTCATGCACGATTCCCCAACACAGGTGTGCTTCCGTTCTTACAGCTTACCTGACATTTAAGTTTTTTTCAGCCTGTCACACAAAGAGGCGAGTAATTATGTTATATCAACTACCGTGTGTGTTTCCGTCCGTCCATTCGTCCATGTTTACCCAGAAGGGTTTTTGTATTGATAATTTGTTGACGAAATAACACACTTGGTGTGTTACTTGTTTACCACAAAACAAAGACCAAGTTTTATTTTGGTTTCAGAGTTCTATGGAGTTGTGGAGTTTTGTCCCTTAAAACTTTTATATTTTGTCAATTTTGAGTTTTAACGTCACAGCATATACCATTACAATTTTTTTACTATTTCGTATACTAGTAGTTTCATTGTGTTTACTATATTGTGAAACGGAATAATATGTTGCAAGTGCAATTTCATCACATTTCCTAATAATGTCTTCCCAAAAACTGTACAACTGTCAGCAAGTTAATTCCGCTCAAACAGTGCTGGGGGCGTCTTGAGCTTACTATGAGGTAAGCGTGTTTGCTCTTTGTGACTTCAAGATAAAACAACAATTGAAGCGTTGTTCCATTTGCTTAATCTTACAATGTAATTATAGGGATTTTGTTCCATGTATATTTACTCCATATCCTTTTATTTGTTCATTACATCTTTCTTAATCAAACATTACATTTACATCAGTGTCACATTTCATTTAAATTAGAGATACGTTACATTGGCCTTGGGCAAATATTATGTTGCCATTAGTTACACATTACATTGATATTAGTCATACATTTCATTAAAAAATTCCTTACATTACAGTGACCTGAATCCAACATTGCATTGACATTTGTCCTACATTACATCAAGTTAGTCTTGCGTATACAATAAAGGTGTAAGATGATGTCAAGGACATTGTCATGGTAACACATTAAATTCTTATATGTTTTAATGATTAAGAAGGGGAATAAAATATCACTTTTTAAGATCACGTGATTGAAACTGATTACTCATCCTGAATTTTCTAAATTTACAGATGAAATTTATCCTGCAGAACTTACTTTCAATAAATCCAATAGCTGCAGTGATCATACTCCTTTTCTTGATCTTGATATATCAATAAATCAAGGAAAGTTAAACACTAAAGTTTATGATAAAAGGGATGATTTCTCCTTCCCTTATAGTCAATTTTTCCCATCTCGACGGCGATGTTCCGATAACCCCTTCTTACGGCGTCTACATTTCACAACTTCTTCGATATGCACGGGTATGTAGTGATGTTTCTGACTTCAACGACCGAAATCTTTGTCTCACTGAACAACTTCTGCGTCAAGGGTTTATATATCATAAATTGATAAAAACATTCTCTAAATTTTATTACAGATACATTGACTTATTTTGGAAATTTGGTTCTACATGCAAGGCTCTAATACAACAGGACATTTCACATCAAAACTTCTATGGAAACATCATTTATAAAGCGCATACATTCATAAATTGTCCTTCCAAACTTATTAATCTGTTGAACAAACTTATTCATAAAGGTTATCAATACAGCATTGTTGTAAAATCTTTACTTTTGGTTTTTGCTGGCAGAGATATTAATCAGCTTAACACCGTAAATAAATCAAAATAATTTTTCATACTGGCAGTATTGGCATTGCACAATATCTTGTTCTTCTTTCATAATTGATGATGTTGTTCTACGAAATCTATTTAGAAGTAGCCTTGATATCATAGTCAACGGAAATTATGTCCTTAGTTAGCTGTTAGTAACTGCGATCATTTGTCCGGACAGTATTCGTGTGTATTGTCTTCATGTTTTATGTACTTCATTGTAAGGTAACTCGTCTTGATAAGTTGGACTTTTTCTAGTTTGATTTTTACGGTGAGTCTTTTTATGTATTTATTTTTAGCCATTCACCACACAAAGAGGGAGGGTTTGGATCCAACAAAACGAGTTTAACCCCACCGCAATTTTTGCGCCTGTCCCAAGTCAGGAATATGTTGGTCATTCGCTTGTCCTTGTCTTCTAATAAAATTTTAGTTTCTTGATATTTTGGTTATTGGATGTGGTTTGTTTCCATTGATTTATTCACTTTTTTCCCTTAGTGGAGCCATTTAGGGCTTGCTTTATGGTGTGAGGTTCCTTACTTTGTTGAATGACCGTACGGTGACCCTAGATGCTTTGTTTTGGGTCGTTTTAACCTGGATATGGGATGTTGTCTCCTGGACATTTACCCCATTTCCTTTCTTTTTCATATTAATCATTTTTATATATCTGTTTTCATGTATTTGTCCTGTCTGCTATATTACTTGAATAAAATGTGTTGTAAAAATTTGTCTTTGATTAATGCAACAATATTCACATATTAAAAGGACCAAGAATGAAGATTTGAGCATATGATTGACAAAATATCAACATTATGATATTATGAAAACAATTAACAAATTTAAAGATATGGAGTAACTTGTGTGAGATATTATGCTCAATAATCGTAAAGATAATTTTACTTGCTATTTTTATACCCCCACGAACGAAGTTCAGGGGGTATATAGGAATCACTCTGTCCGTCTGTCTGTCTGTCTATGATAGCAAACAATTTTACTTAACAGTTTTCTCAGTAACTACTCATCACTGCAACTTAAAATTTTGTATGCAAGTTTATAATGATGTCCGATACTGCAAGTAGCGATTTCAGGATTGCCAGACATCTACTTACTTTTTACCGACTTAGGAAATTTTCAAGATCTTTTGTCAATTTTAGAAAATTTTCGTAACAGTTTTCTAAGTAACTACTCTTCACTGCAACTTGAAATTTTGTATGCAAGTTAAGAATGATGTTCTATACCGCAAGTAGCGATTTAAGGATTGCCGGACATCTACTTCCTGTTTACCGACTTGGTTAATTTTTCGAGGTCTTTTGTCAATCGTAGAAAATTTTTGTAACAGTTTTCTCAGTAACAATTCATTACTGCAAGTAGTGATTTCAAGATAGCCGACCATCTATTTCCTGTTTACCGGGGATTGTGCAATTATAACTATTTTGTTACACATTATAGTTGGGATCTTCTACTCCCATGGGGAGTGGGGTATCATTTTGTGGCCCTCCAGGCCGCGGTACCTCTAGTTTATTCTGAACACATAACAGGCCTTTATGATTAGTTGCTGTATAGTTGTTTGTACAAAACGTCATTTAAATTGGGATTTCAGCAACTTTAATTCTGAAATTGCGGAAACAATGCATCATACACCATCAGAAATTACCAAACATAAAAACAAATTGACGGGGTAAAATTTCACCTAAAGCCGAACTGGTTTTTTTTTTTTTTTTTTTTTTTTTTTTTTTTGCCAAAAGCTTTCAAGTTTGCAAAAAACAAGTCGGAGAAAACGCAAAACATTTGTTTCTTTTTTAATCTGATTCAGAGACATTTAACACTTCGTTAAGTACATACACTTCAAGTTGCTTTTTCCTCGTTGAACAGTTGTAGTATATGGGTACCAGGATGTCTTCTTTTCTTTCAATGCATCCCGATTCGGGTTTTGAGCACCTGCTCTTCTTAAGTGTCGGAGTTGATACTTCGTCCCTATTCACAGTAAGTTTAAGTGGATAGATAAGCTGATAACGTTTGTCTCTCCTCCGATGCGGAGTCCGTGAAAGGATCTCCCGAGAGAGATGTATGCTCTCTTTATATTTTAGTTATGGTGTACTTACACCTGAGATAATTTCTCATGTGGATATAAAATCATACTTTCTAATTTTGGCATTTTTATTATTATATAGTTTTTTTTTTCTTATAAGTTCCAAATGTTATTCTGACCACCAGTAAACAGTGCCTATATCTCTTAACTCTATAATGGTAAGTTTTCTTACAATCGACTTGATGAGCTCACTGTGTTCGTATATATGTTGTTACTGTTTACTAGCTTTGGACACTACAGCTATTGGGGGGGGGCGAATGACATTGATTGTAAGAACACTTGCCCAGTACATTTTATGTTTGTTGGAGATCATGCACCCATGGAGATCTAGCGTTGTTCGACATTTAGCCATGAATTCTGCGGAAACCAGTGCTAGGGGCCGGGTTGAAGTTACTTTCAGGTATGAGCAGAGCTAATAGTGGAAAGCCTTATGGTGGCTTTAAGATGAAGAACAACAATCAAATTGAATGCATTGTTTCATTCCTTAGTTCTACAATGTTTATTTAGCGACCTTTTTTTCAGTTGCATTTACTCCATACCTTTTTTATTGTTTACTAGCTGTTCTTTTGAGGTATTCAAATATAAAATGAGATGGAACCAGAAGGGCTTCATCTGATTTCTTGTTCTAAAAAATATACGAAACTTTCGAGGTTGCAGCTCTTGGAGTTCAATACGGGACTTTTGAATCGTTTTCAATCCGATAACAGATCTATTTTTATATGTCAAAAATTAATACATCAATGCATTGAGGGGGAATCACTAATTAATGAACACTTTTGAGCTCAGTCTGAAATCCGGTGGTATTTAAACAATAGAATATGAACTCTCGTTTAGAAAAGATAAAAATGTCGATTGCAATGTATCACTCGTTGTTAAGACCTGATAAAAGTTCCTTATAGCATGAAATTTCATACTCTTTTATGATCATGTGACGTATCTTGATATTAACAAATGACATTTTGAAAAGATTTTGATATTTCTTGCATATTTTTTATGAAAAATGAGATTTCCCGGAAAATATATGGTTGTTAAGAGTTTTGGATCTAAATATTTCTTTATAACGAAAATTTTCAAAAAAATATACTTTGCAATTAAATATTTATTGTTTCATTTGCAAATTTTGGACTGGGTACACACAGTGGTTTCGACGAAATCAAGTATATAAAACGACCATTTCTACCTCGCAACATATACACAAAATCGATTTTTTTTTTTTTTAACAACAAATGATATATTTATTCCAATAATATGCTTGTTACAATTATCATTAAGAGCCCAAGCTACTCTTAATGTTCCCTGTTACACTCCACTAACTACCCAGGGTTGTAGTTAGCTGTAAAATTTTACATTCATATGTCATATAATTAAAAAAATAAACATTCAAATCACATATTATTAATATTTTGTTTTATCAAAGCTAATTTTTTATTACAACTCCCAAATCCTACACGTAAATTAAATTCTTGAATAAATATTTTGAATAGATCAACGTATTTTGTACGTTGTTCCGAAATATAATAGGATTTATATAAAGAGAAACTGATAATCGTTAAGACATAGTTTAACCAAAAATATTCTTTATCCCAAATCTTGTATCCGAAAATAAGATGTTTTAACTCTATCTTGAAAGATATTTTACTCATCAAGAAGATATCTTTTATTTTTGTCCAAAAATTTACTACATAAGGACATAATATAAAATAATGCATGTAATCTTCCTCATTTCCACAATAGTTACAGGAAGCATTATTTGATATTTTCCATTGTAATAGAAGTTTTTTTGTTGGAATAATATATTGTATTAATTTCCATCTGAACATTTTTAACTTATTTTCTTGCAAATATCTAAAAATAAACACATACAAATTATGTTTAAACAAAAAATCGGAAATATTTAATATACGAACCCATTTTCCTAATCCTATCGGTTTTTCAAATTTTTTATCTATTAAAATTTTATATAAGTCCTTATTAGATATCACTGAGATATTATTGTTTGTATTTTTTAATGAAATCTTATCTTGGTTTATATTTAATTTAGTTTTCACTGAATTTTCTGTCTGTAAAATATTAATCCATTCTTTCGGTATAGCTTTCTTGATAGTAGATATTTCTGAAATCCAGTTAACTTTGTTTTCTAATTTCTCTAAAATAACCCTTTGTGATATGTATCCATTATCATCAATAATATCATTTACATAGATAATATCCCTTCTTATCCAATTTTCAAAAATTAAACTTTGATTGCCGAATCTAATAAATTTGTTATTCCATAAAATCTGTTTTCTAATTTCCCGAAATGTTACCGGACATTTTGATGAACCCCCATTTACCAAGTTCCAACACTTAATTATCTCCTTATTAAATTCTGGAATATCTTTGAAGTATTCATGAATCACATTATTGTTAGTATTAAAAATTAACCAGTTTGTGCTTAAAGCACCAAAATATTTTAGAGGAATAACTTTCCAGTTCATAATTTCACCTTTTATCAATCTTTTGACCCAAGAAGCCTTTAAAGCATTAAAATAACTTCTAACGTCAATCATTTGTAACCCCCCTTTTTCATATGAACCTATAATTGAATTTCTTTTTACTCTATCTGGTTTGCCATTCCAAATGAATTTAAAACATTGGCTTTCTATTTCTTTCAAGTATAATTCTGGCACTATTGAAACATAGTGCCTAAAAAGGTAAACATCGGCACAATTAGAGCTTTGATTATTAAAATTTTTCCCAATATAGTTAAGTGTCTCTTTTTCCAAGAATCAAATAATTTACTCATCTTATCTAATCTTTTTTCCCAATTTAATTTGTTGCATTCCCCCTTACAATGACCAAAGTATATTCCAAGAGCCTTAATTGGTCCTTGAGTCCAGTTAATTCCCGCTGCTTGATTTCAGTTTTCCTACCCACAGCCCTTCAGTTTTGGTTCTATTTAATTTTAACCCAGAAAACGAATCAAATATTTCTATTTCATTCATTGATAATTCAATGTCATTTTTCGAACTGCAAAATAGAGTTGTATCATCTGCCAATTGTGATATTTTGATACAGTGATTTTTGTTATCTAATTTGACAGTGATACCTTTAATTTCATTGTTATGCCTTAATCGTAAAGCCAAAATCGATTTTTACACACTAAGCACGTGGGTCTTTGAATGGACTTTAACTGAAGGCACGCCTCTTTCCTTGATTGAACCAATGAAATCCTGTGTTGATGATTATCATTTGAGATCGTGGGTATAAAAGTAAAAAATGGCGCTGTTTCGAGACGATATAATTTTACCTGACAACATAGAATGCATTTTGGATCTCATCGTTTCTTATGCAAGAATCGTCACTAAATTGAGGATTTTACACACATACTGGCCTCTCACTGATACTGCCGACGTCTTCTGAAATTCATGATGATTCTTTACCAAACCCATTGGGAGTTTTGAATTTGATTTTTCTGATGTAGTTTGACAGTGTTTTACCAGCAGACTAGGCTCCTTGAGCTAGCCGGCAGTTTAGCGGCGAGCACTCCTTGACCCATCTTTCAAAATTATGTATTGTTTCCCCATTTTTCTTTTCAAGATTGTGGTCATGGATTTAGTAGTCTACCTGTATGGGTTTTATTCGTATGTAAATTATACTATTGGGAAACGGGACAGAGAAAGGGGAAGTTTTCGGTACCCATAAACCGGTTTAACCCTACCGCTGGCTTTTGCTAGTGCCGGTACCAAGTCCGACTGTCCCGAGTTCCTATCGTTGTTTACGTTTGTCTTTTGTATTTTTATTGTGTTTTTTTTTCTTGTGCAGGTCCTATTTACTTTGTGGCATGTGGCTATGTTCTTCGGCCATTGTAGGTGTTTCCTGTTATCTTTTTTATTCTATTTATCTTTTTATTCTATTTTTTTATAAATAAAGTATGCTAAAAAAATCTATCTGCACATATAATTTTGTCTGGGTACATGCATTTTAACGCCCAATAGCACTTGATTTTGACCAGCCTGTGGATTGAATATTTTCATCACGACAGTGAGTTATGTAAGTAATTCGCATATTACATCTTCTTGAAGTTTTAACTACAAATTAAAGACGTGGGAATTGAATGACGTTTTCACTAAATATTGTATTTGTTTAATTCTTTTGAAATCTCGACATTTTGTCGATTGAATGTACCGCTATCAAATATCTCTATTGACAGGAGAGACGATAAGATTCCTATTCTTTTCTTTTTTAATCTTTTAAATCTTTTTATTTATTTACATGCAGATCATGCCGACAACGACCTGTCCATTACGACTTAAACATATCTGACTGATAAGAAGGTAGTAGTATTTCATTTAGTACATTATAATGGACACATCAACAATATGTAAGTTTTCTGGTCATAGTGATGCAAAACAACAGTATATTCAAACAGACCACAAAAGAATTCAGAGACTTTGTCAATATGAATATCATATAAGATGATTTCAACCTATGGATAGAATGCAACCCTTGATATACTGATATTTTAGCAACCTTTTTTTACCGATAATATTGGAACTGTTCAGAATTTCAAAAATGTACAGACACAGCATGCTAACAGACCATAAACATTCTTTAAGAGGAGAAAAGAAGAATTAGATATTTATGTATCCTTTAGAGAGATAAGTGTTTGGTGTACGACAAAATGCAAAATGACTTAAACCGATATGAGTAAAAAAGAAATGTTCGTGTACGTTGCATAATTTATACGAATGCACGTAAAATAAAAAAAAGATCCTGTGCAATAAACAAAATATAAAAATGTCATATACATTGTTAGACCACCATACTTCATCACCCCTTATATTTCACTCAGTGCCTACCTTACCGGGGCACCTGATAGTGATCATCCCCTCATGCATAGCTCTGTCCTTAGCTGATTTTGGCTTTTCCATTTGTTTTCTTGTGGATTACTCATATCTTTTTTCGTAAATGAGATACCAATTAACATGAGATGGACATCTTTAGAAATGTAACTATATACAGTGAAACCTGTCTAATCCGTCACCTAAGTGTTCCAACATTCTGTCAAATCCGACATAATTTAATGGTCCCAAAAATAGCTTTTAAATCTTTTTTTTTAAACCTGAGTATTTCAACAACCTGTATAATCCGACACATTTTTTTGATCCCAAAATGTTTCGGATTAGATTGGTTCTACTGTACCAATATTCCAAGCGACTGAAACTGCGTTGTGATTGTTGGCTTACATATATCATTGATTGACTAATTATCATTTAACATCTTCTTGGCAATATTTCAGCTCTATCAAGACGAGCACAAGTGTGTCAATCAAAGCTCCGATGGAGCTGAATCTCGAAGCCCCGAAAATCTACACGTGGCAAAACTTCGTAGTCATCCAAAGAACTGCTACACAATCGGATGGTGTTATTTCGCATGTTGATTTCATTGCTATAAATATATGCAAAACACTGTCACAGGTAAACAAATGTTATTTTCATCTCGCAAATTACTGCGCGACAAGTCGTTGATCCGAGACGCAATATAAAAAAACAAGTAATTTGATAAACATGCATATTGTTTTCAATTTATTAAAACAACACTGTATTCAACTCAAGAAAATGAAGAAATATAACTTAAATACTAAATGTATACGATTTTGAAAGGAACTTGTGCACTATATTTTATCGGAAGCACGAAGGTCATCTTTTAGAGCTGTTAATAGGCTTGAAGCCTCATGCGGGGCGCGTGATTTTTTCAATATATCAATATCTCTCCAGCCATTTCATGGCTTCGAGATAATAAAAAAGTTCTATGGGGTATGAAAAGGGCCATGGGAACTTTTGAATTCGAAGGGCGCTAGGGAATTTAGCCTCGTAGACAATCAAAACAGAGCTTGCTACTGGGGTTCTATAACGTGCAGGAATCGTGACATTTCTTCCAACACATGGACCTGAGCATAGATCTCATCCGAAAGATGGATTGTGTATTTAATCATACTGCACAACCACGGACATCCAGTTTGGAGGGTTTATACCCCGTAGCATGGAATTCTGGGTCTTATTTCTATACCCCCTCGGGGTCGGCTCGCACATTGAAATAATTAGCTCCTTTACTTTTTGAAGAATATGTTTTGCGGTAAGAAGTCGAAGCCGGAGACCATTTTAACATGCAGGGAGGTCGCAGTTAAGGTTGATTTTCAGACAAGTACCATATATCGAAAGATGTCCTTACGAACAGAGTCGGTGCCTCGATGGCTGAGTAGTTTAGGTAAAAAGTTTACCTGTACAATTATTGTAGCCTATCAACTTTGCTTTTGAGTTTGTACCCAACAATGTAACAAATATTGCTATTTTGTTCCAAACCGATAATCAAAGTGCTGACAACACTGCTGGAAGTGTTGCTGTCATAGGAATAAATGAGAGTGGGACCAATCATAAAACTATAAAAATTTCCTTTTGTATGTGTTGTGGCATTATTTTAAAAGAGTCTGCTATTATGCGATGACCAATAATTCGTTTTGGTTGTTCAGATCAAAAATGTAACTCGGTTTTTCATTCAAAACCACTCATGTTTGTGTTATTTTTAGAAAATCTGCCATGTTAATCTGTTATAAAGCTTCCAAGTGCACATATTGTTCCCTGTAAATCTGGGTGCTTATTATCTGTAAAAATATTTTTCCCACTGATAGTCGTTTGGGATAGGACCCACAGTCGTCATGCAATTTTGTAAGGAGCTTATTCAAAGACCATTGTAACTAAATTTGGTTCTAACGAGTCAAGTAGTGATTTTAGAATTTATTTTTCCACATATTTTAATGTTAAACTAGTAATTCTCGCTGGCAGCCATCTTGGGTATGATTCTGACCTGTAGGACACAATTTTTATACAGACAAAAAAAAGACCATTGTGGTCACATTCGAACTCACAGTAAAAATACCCCCCAAAATCTAAAATGTAGGTTCACGACTGGCCGAACTCCTGGATATGACATAAGCCTGAAGGATACAATTTTTACTAGATCCATTAAAGGACTGTTGTGTCAATGTTTGGTTCCAACAAGGTCAAATAATATCACACAATTCTTTTAAGGGACCGACCATTTAACCTGAAAGGGGGGGGATTATTTATTTTTTGCACATGTATCAACAAAATATTTTTTTCTTCAAAATAAACATTATTTTTTGGGGGAAGAAAGCCTCCTTCAGAATGTTTTTCATCATTTTGGCAGCCAAAATATTTTTTTCATATAAAATCAGCTCCAAAATATTTTTTAGAAAAAAAACCATAGCCCCCTTCAAGTTAAATGGTCGGTCCCTAACACGATCTGATGGACAATTTTTAAACAGACCCATTTTGATCAAGTTTAGTCCAGATTGCCTCAAGTTTCAGAAGCAGATCTTTGAAAACTTTCCCAGGAGGAAATTGCTCCCTTTTTCAAATTAACGTTGGTGCAGCTGCATATATCAGACACACTTTATATATCTAGAGACATATCTAGAGACACGAAACACACAAGAAACAGATAACATTCAACCAGAAAATGTTAGAAACGTAGGTTTGAATAACATGTCAAGTTTGGAATTTGATAGAGAGTGGGCTCTATAAGTATTCAGAAGATAAATGTTCATTAAAACAAAAAGTAAAAAAAAAAGAAAATATCCAGATATTATTTCAGGCAATTTGCAAAATATTCCGTTAAACTGGGGTATTTCAGGGTAAACATAAAAATCTTACAGCCATTATTAATAAAATGGAGAAATATACGAGGTTGTAAGTCATTGTTAATGTTGAGTGCTTGCTTAATAAACAACACTTGGACTGGGCTGAAAAAAAAGGTAATTCAAATCAACTCTTTACCTATCACAGAACCACCTGGGTTGATTGACATAAACTCAATAAGCAGACACGTACGGTACTTTCCAGTTTGACAAAATCTTTTGGACATAAAATCGAGCAAAACGACCTTTGCGCCACAAAAAAGGGGTAGACATGATGAAAAGGGCACTGACACCACGAAAACAAGATTGCTACGCGTAGCTATGTCCCCCGCCGCTGCAGTAAAGTCGATAAAGTTCCATAACTCATGTAAAATTTTGCAAATCAAAATGGCGGCAGGATATGATCAACTGCATTAGGTTGCAAACAGCCAAGCAAAATTTCAGCAAAATCCCTTAATTGGATTTTGAGGAGATGTGTCCACAAAGTCTTCCTATTTTGTAGTATGCATTAAGTCGATAAAGTCCCATAACTCCCTTAAAATTTTTCCAATCAAAATGGCAGCATAATATGATCAAGTACATATGGTGGCAAATCTGCAAACAAAATTTCAGCATAATTCTTTTATTGGTTTCCGAGGAGTTGCGCCCACAAAGTGTTCCTAAGCTCTGGCATGCATTAAGTCGATAAAGTCCCATAACTCCTGTAAAATTTGACGAACCAAAATGGCTATGCGATATGATCTTGTACATAAGGTGACTAACAATCCTGTAAAATAAGAATGAATTCCGACTAGCAGTTTCTGAGGAGTTGCGTCCACAAGATTTGCCATTGTATAACAATGTCGAAATAATCAAAGTCCCATAACTCCCACAAAATTTGAGAAATCAAAATGGCGATGCGTTATGATCTAGTACTAATGGTGACTAACAATCCTGTAAAATTTGAATGAATTCTGGCCTGCGGTTTCTGAGGAGTTGCGTCCACAAGATTTGCCATTGCAAAACAATTTGGAAATAATCAAAGTCCCATAACTCCGACAAAATTTGACGAATCAAAATGGCGATGTGATATGAACTAGTACTAATGGTTACTAACAATCCTGTAAAATATGAATGAATTCTGGCCAGCGGTTTCTGAGGAGTTGCGTCCACAAGATTTGCCATTGTATAACAATGTCGAAATAATCAAAGTCCCATAACTCCCACAAAATTTGACGAATCATAATGGTGATGCGATATGATCTAGTACTAATGGTGACTAACAATCCTGTAAAATTTGAATGAATTCTGGCCAGGGGTTTTTGAGGAGTAGCGTCAACAAAATTTGCCATTGTTTAACAATGTCGAAATAATCAAAGTCCCATTGCTCCCACAAAATTTGACGAATCAAAATAGCGTCGCGATATGATCTAGTACTAATGGTCACTAACAATCCTGTAATATTTGAACGAATTTTGACCAGCAGTTTCTGGGGAGTTGCGCCCACAAAAAACGTGACACACGGACGCAGACCATTACCATGTCCCTCCATCGCGTTGCGGTGGGGGACAATAAAAACCTAAGTGACTTAGCACTATTTATGTATTCTCGGAGTCAGTGTATTTACTTATTCAACCTGTGTCTTGTATCAAATGACACACATAATTGTGAAACATTCAAATATGTCATTTTTTAAATACACCTTGACATTCAGCTAAATGTCTTTCACTAAAATCACGATTTTGACCTAAATATACCAATTCAAATATACCATTTCGGTGGGCTAGACATTTCGCAAAAGATGTCCTAATTATCAATATTTACATAATACTCATTTGAATGCCTTTCAATGAAATTATATGTAATTTATATATACGTTACAATCTATGCATGTATACTAAATTTTACCTTTTGGCAGCAATCATCTTATAAATCTAAACAAGAAAGTGTGACGGACAGACGGGCAAACACACAGAAGCAGACCATTACTAGGTCCCACCGTCGCGGTGCGGCAGGGGACAAAAAAAATTGAGCAGGGTTTCCCCTTAAAATGAATGTTACACATACTGCTAAAATCAAAACATAATTTAAAACGGAGAACATAATTTAATAAATATTCACATTTTTCTCAAAATTAGAACTGTATGGCTAGGTTTCTATGGCAACCAAAAGGTCCTCAATCCACTGCAATGCATTTTAGACCCCTTTCAAAAAAAATTTGAGCAGGGGTTCCCCTTATAATGTAGGTATGCATACTGCTGAAATCAAGACATATAATTTTATCAAAATTTTAATTTTTTGGTTTGGTTTCCATGGCAACCATAGAAGTACTGAATCTTCAAATGCTTTAGAATTTGTTATTATATGACCCACAAAGTTCCTTTTAGATTTCATGAAGCTAGTGATAATAGTTTTTGAGATATAGTGAAAAACATACGAAAATGCTCAAAGTCCAACAACTCCTACAAAATTTCATGTATGAAAATGGCGGTGCAAAATGATATAGTTCTTGTAGTGAATAACAATCCTACAAATTTTCAACAAAAACCAATAAATGGTTTCTGAGGAGTTGCGTCCACAAGATCTCCATTTGTATAGTATTGCTAAAAATCGTCAAAGTCCCATAACTCCTATAAAAATTGACGAATCAAAATGGCAGTGCGAAATGATCTAGGACATACAGTGACTAACAATCCTACAAAATTTGAACAAAATCCAATACACGGTTTCCGAGGAGCTGCGTCCACAAGATCTCCAGTTGTATAGTATTGCTAAAAATGGTCAAAGTCCCATAACTCCTATAAAAATTGACGAATCAAAATGGCGGTGCAATATGATCTAGTACATATAGCGACTAACAATCCTACAAAATTTGAACAAAATCCAATACACGGTTTCCGAGGAGTTGCGTCCACAAATCTCCATTTGTATAGTATTGCTAAAAATCGTCAAAGTCCCATAACTCCTATAAAAATTGAAGAATCAAAATGCCGGTGCGATATGATCTAGGACATATAGTGACTAATAATCCTACAAAATTTGAACAAAATCCAATACTTGGTTTCCAAGGAGTTGCGTCCACAAGATCTCCAGTTGTATACTATTGCTAAAAATGGTCAAAGTCCCATAACTCCTATAAAAATTGACAAATCAAAATGGCGGAGTGATATGATCTAGTACATATAGTGACTAACAATCCTACAAAATTTGAACATAATCCAATACACGGTTTCCGAGGAGTTGCGTCCACAAGAAAGTGTGACAGACAGACGGACGGACGGACGGAAGGACGGACGGACGGACACACGGACGCAGACCATTACTATGTCCCACCGTCGCGGTGCGGTGGGGGACAAAAAAGGGACAGGCATTGCGGCAGACGTTTTATTTTTACCGAGAACATTTCATCAAGTCTAAACAAAAGACAAAAATTTTAGGATGTCTCGTTGTCGTAGACAGGTGCGTATCTTGCCGAACCGAATGAAGGTTATCCCCCTCTTTTGAATGCCATGTCACCTAACCACGTAAACGACTACTACATCTGAAAATTTGTATATTGATAATGCGTATATTCATATTCCGCAAAAATGATGGTGCGACTTCTCGTATGCAGATGAACGCCATCTTGGACAAGCTAAATATTTATTTCACGTGACTATGGTGGTCATGTGATAGATATAATTCATAAGCGATGCACGTGTTCGGTAATTTTCCATTACCTAAGATTGCATAGCACTCTTGTTAAAGGTTTCATTAAAACATCAATTAAATCATCTTTTGTATTGAAATGTTCGTCTTCTCTACACTCCATAGCAACAATTTCTGCATTAAATTCACAATGTATTAACACGCTTAGAGTGTTCATCACGTGATTTGGTGGTCATGTGATAGATAAAATTGGAAAATGTATTCATTCGCCAGGCACGTGTTCATTAATTTCCTCACCCGTTTTTTGTTGTTGTTTTTTTTTGTTTGTTTTCCGAGGTTTTTTTGTGAAAAAAATTGTTTAAAAATATCAAATTGAACCCCCCATATCGATTGCTTTTAAACATTTTGCACCACAGCGGTCAGATTTATTGTGAAGGCACTCGAACTTTTTTCTACCGCTTCACAACCTACCAATTGTGAATCCGATTTGATTTCGTAGTACTGTTCATTGAATCTTATCGTGACAAGGGAAGCTGTTGCATCCTGCAACACTTCCAAAAACAGGACCACCCATTATGGAAAAAAATACAAATTATCATTTTATCATCTGATCTGAAACAATTCAAGCATATTGAAGTAATGTGTAGTAGAATGATAAATGGAAAGTACTTCACAAAAATTGATCAGCCAGATTCAAGAAAAAAAAAACAAGCAACGCAGAACGTTCGATATAAGACCCTTGAGGGAAAAACGTATCTAATCATATCCTTTGAAAACTTTAGAGCACATTCAACTTACCTTTACAGGTATGTTAAATAGTAGGTTTTTTACAATACAATAATTGCTAACCCAAACCATTGCCAATTCAGTTGTTCTTGCATAAATCTAACACTCTAAAAAATATTATTTACTATTGTTTAAAACAAGTAATCAATTACTCAAATTAAGTAAATATTTAAGTATTTAGAGTTGTCAGAATCTTAAGTAATTACCAATAATGACTAGTAATACTTAGTAATGAATTACTAAGTATTCCAATTACTTAGTAATGAATTTACTTATTTCTTTTAGTAAAACGGTTACTTGAATTAGTATGAAAATAAGTAACTATAATTACTTGAAAATGAGTAGTTCAAATACAAAATCTAGTATTTATTGTGACTGAAACAAGTAATGAAATTACTTATTCCACTCGCAGATTGAGTAATTGTATTACTAAAATGAGTATTTTTATACACAATACTAGTATATTATTTACTTATTTCAGGTATTGAATCAAGTAGGACCATTACTTATTACGAATAAAACAAGTACATTCAATGATTACTAGAATAAAATCATATAACTACTAAAACAAGTAATAGATTTACTAGTTTATGTAATTGGAATAAGTAATCTTATTACTGTGATAACAAAATACCGAAGTTACCGTTAATTTATTTTCTGCATATGCTCATTTCGACAACTCATGTCTCATCAGTGCAGATTAAACCAAAACATTTGGAAGTCTATTAACCGAACTTGTAAAAGCTGATAGAGAACAAATAACCAAAAGGACCTAAATAGGAAAGCCAAAATTCAGCTAAGGACAGAGCTATGCACGAGGGAGATACTCCTTAGTTTTAAACAAGATTTTGTAAAATTTAGATATTGCAAGTTTCAAGAAAGTCGGTTTTCGGGTCAGCACCGAAGTACTGACTACTGGGTTGGTGAATACCCTCGGGGACTAACAATCCACCAGCAGAGGCATCGGCCCAGTGGTAATAAATAACATAATACCGAAGTTACTGTTAATTTATTTTCTGCATATGCGCATTTCGACAACTCATGTGATGTGAGCAATTTGATTACTCAATCTTGTAATGTGTAATATAACAAGTAAATCAATCACTTTTTTGAGAGATTGAAATTCTAGATTCCAAAATGAATACTAACGTCGAAAATGCATGCATTTATAAATTTCTTACCTTTATTGACTGTTCATGCTGTTTAAGGGCCTAAATGAGTTGAATATTATTGTACTCTGTTCAAAAACTAAACAGTGCTTACAAATATTAAGATATAGCACATAAATAGTTTTTAGAAGGAATACAAAAATATGCTTTCTTTCTGTTTGTCTCAAAATGGCGTCTTTTTGCACTGAGAATTCGTAATTTCCTATTCATGCCGAACACGACGAACCTGACAAAAATATACATGAACAATGCAAAACTGAAAACATCATATCATTATTTTGAGGAATAACTCTAAAACGTTTTAACGGACCTCAAAAATTATCTAGGACAAGAAACAAGACCAATTAGTGTTGAACATACATGCATTGCTAGTAAATTTGTTTTGTTTATCGCAATTATTATGTTTTAAAGCATATTTTATATAAATAAATAAACGATTTATTCTTTATGAAGAGACCCACTCATTCGGGCATGATAATTCAAAATAAATAAATTACATTTTCACATTGAACACTCAAACGAATTACATAATAATCAAGGCGTGCACGGCTCAAAATATTTATATAAAAATTATTTGTTTTAGCAAATAAACGTTTATCTCTGATGTTATCCATATAAATGTTTAAATTTTTCACAAAATATAAATATAGTTACTTACTGGACATTATTAAAGCGCACCGATTAAGCGTCCTCCATTCATACACAACAATTTCAAATCTGACCTTAATTACAAACATCTGGATTATGTTTCAAACATGAAATGCTATCACATCACATATGGGTCATATCAATAAATAACAAAAATATTTAAACGTTGTAATTACACTATATTTTATAAAATCCCTATTACTTTTTTAATTAAATTTAAAAACCACTTAAAAGTGCTAGTCAAGCAGGGGTAACTTCCTAGATATTGGTATACGGGCACGAGATACGGGGACGTACGTGCGGGAAATTTGTTTATTGTTTACAAATTCTAGTATTTATTTGATGCTCATTTTTCCTCTTTCATATTTATTTGGGTCTATTTTCAACACATCTGATACTAAAATGTTTTTTTTTTTTCAATTTCGCATAAATATTGTGAGAAGATTCATTAGAAAAAATCCCTTTTATGAATTGACAAATTTTATATGCCACATTTTTGAATTTTAATTATACATTAAATTTACGTTGTACATTAGTATTTTTATGGGTGTCATATATAAGGGCAGTACTTATTCGGGTATGGATTTCGATCATAGTCTAGTATTAATTCGGGTACAACTTTTGGACCCTCAGCCGCACGTCCCCGTACAATAAATATGAGAGTTTCCTCTCCCCCGTTGGGTGCTAATCTGCTAATTTAAATCTTTAAGAATGATAGTTAAAAAGGGACACAGGGGAAAAGGGGCTATAACCCCCTTTTAGATTTACTTTAGCCTTATTTCATGCTTAAATCGGATTCGACCACATAGCAGTCCAGATATTTTTTACTTATACTTCAAATTTCAAACCAAAATAAATTAATAAATAAAACAAAACAAATAAATAAAATTAAGAAATGGACTTTGGACTTCATGTCTTATTTTTAGTATACTTTCATGAAGATACCCTCATAAAACTGATAGATACTCAATTTTTATCCGACATAGGAAATTCAACGTGACATTAAACCGCCAACTTGGATGCCTGCTAGCAGTCTTATGAAGTATCTGAGCCAACCCTTGTCAAGGTTTAAAACTAATTCATTTAGACAATCTCTTTTATGTATATGAATGTGAGAAAAACGCGTATATGTTCCGAATTATTATGATCTTGTAGATACTATCCGTTTGAATCAGATGACATAATGAAATAAAAATTTAAATTTAATGTGGCTCGAAGGAATCAAATGCATTTAGGTTCAGTTCACTGGTGGCTAATTATTTGATATATATTTATCACTGTATATTTTAGAATATTCTCTGAAACTCTTCAAAATTTAAACCAAGCAGGCGGTATCCATGAGTTTTAAAGTAAACAGATTTTAAGGAAAGGAAGATATTTTGTATCATTTCAAATTGATGTTTTAACCAGAAAAAACACTGTCCAACTAGCTTTTTTTACACCAGTTTCAAATAAATATACATTTAAAGTGGGGCTTTATTAATCACTCTAGTATGACGTCCCTCCAATTCTCATTACAACCAACATATTCTCAAGGTAGTTTTATAAATTCCTACCCATTCTTGGTAAAACCAGCATATACTAAAGGTAACGTCATAGGCACTTTGAATAATGTCATAGACAGTATCAAGCCGATGTTTTACCTTGCCAAAAACTCCATATTTTACGGGGTTTGATGGCGTTTTCATACACCGACACTCAAACAATTTCATCTCCCTGGAGCCATTAAAGTGTCAACGAAATAATTCATGGGAGCCTGAATATAAACTGATTTAACATTGGGTTTGACCTTTAAGCCTATATTTTGGCCTCAATTACACTCGGTGTGAAAACCCGTGGTAAATTCAGTATATATACAAGATGCCGATATTCTTTTCTTAAATCAAGTAATTAATATTCAACTGTTAATACTCAGAAAGATTGTTTTTACTCAAAACAAGTATCGTTTAGTAAAGCGTTTGACAAAATAAGTAATTCAAATGATAGATAAATAAAACACTTACAAAATAAGTAAAAACCAATCATGCCTAAGTAATCACTAGTAATTAATTACTAAGTAATTTACTTAAAATTAGTATCAAACAATTACTAAGTAAAAGATTTTTTAGAGTGAACGGTTTTGGTGACTTGTGTTATGTTTATTAAAAAATCAATTCACAAGGATTTGCTATCGTAATTTATACACGGTCGACTGAAAAATCACAGCCGTACATTGATAACTATGCATTACGGAAGCAAATTCTTGTGGTTCTTTCTTCAACAACTGCACATAAAATCACAATGACATGGGGCAATAACAAAATTACTGAACAGAATTGTCAAGAGCAAAAGTCCACGAGACAAAAAAATACAAATCAGGTGGAAATCATCCGAAAAATTGTCGATCCCAGTGGAACTGACTTTGGACGGCTATTTCAACAGAAATTGTTGGTCAAACCGGTTTTATGGCATGTCAAAACTCCCCTTCCACTGCGACAGTGTCTGTTAGCTTGAAGGTCGTAGACAGCTAAAAGAAAATGATCATCCCAGAATTCATTAACTAAAAAGAGAATCTTGAATCAGAGCTTGGACCGAAACTTCAAATTTATCCTGAAGGGACTGATATCTATTTAAGAGCACTTTAATGACCGTATAAGACGATATTTTTGAAGCCTTCTTTATTATAGGCGCTGACGGAGATAAACTATGGTTGTTGAGAATGTGTGTATAATTTGTGCTAGCTCTCGCGTAACGAATCAATTGAGAGACATACACTCCGTTAGCAGGAGAAACTGAAATATTACTGTCCTTGTTAGGCAAATTTTGACCTTTTGGTTGTACATTTTAGTACTGAAATGACCATTTTCGTCAATTTCGAGATGTATGTCCAAAAAGATGTAGATTTCAGGAATTGAATTATATTGATGTTTACAAATAAAATCATGGACAGATAAGTGACATTCGGCTATATTTTACGCTTTTGTAAATTTTCCATTAATTTCCATTATGCAGCATCCACACAGTATATCACAATGAGGTTTCATCGTATTATTTACCTGAGAGAATTATCAAATTAATCCTTTCTTAAACTAGTGATTTGACCTACATATTACGCTTAATTGATATTTGTTAAGTTTTGAGTTTTTGTCGATTTATGTGTTCTCTAAACATTAAATCCAGACTGCGCAGATGAAATTCATTACAGTTTTTGAACTATTTAAAATTAAAGAAATAAGTTTGCTTGAATGTGAAGGTTCCTGTCTATGTCTTGTAACTATTTAATCTGCTTAAAGATTCGTATGCAAATTTGTTTTCATTGTGTATGTCTGTCTAATTTCCTTTATTTTCCATTGAAATTTTCTTGACTGTTTTTTGTTTGTAGTGTAAAAAAAATGAGTTGAGCTGTGTTAAGGTAGTAAGATATGTAATGCTGCTACTGCCATTTTCTTATAGGCCTTTTCGAAAAATCATTAGGCTCTTTGGTTTCGGCATTTAAATACAATGAAACAGTTCATGTGACATGTAAGCGTACTTTCTTTCCGGCGTGCAGCGTTTCCGGGTATATTATAAACAACCTATTGTATTTCTACCTTGATGTTTATTCCGTCACGTTCATTGCTCCATTGTGATTGGTCAATTGGATGTTGTGGATATTTTACCCTAATGCATTTTATCCAAAAGGAAGGAATACACTGCCGGAATGAATCCACTGTTACAAGAGTTCCAATCCAGGAAAGATAACAACACTTTATTGAAAGATTGAAAGGGCTATACACTGATATCTACTGAGGTTAGGCATTGGATGAGACTTATTATTTATTTGTTTCTAGAATATAGAAATGATATTGTCTAAACAATGCTGAATCCTTATAATAGCGAGGTTTATCATGTAAGCAAGTGTCATGTCAATTGCTCTACAACATATGAACATACTTAGTAAATTGTATGGGGAAGGTGCAAATAGTGGTCGAACCTACAGATTATATGACTGATTAAGATCCAAAATGGCTGGAATAAACAGTTCAACATTTCAACACATTTACCAAACCATTCCTTTATTGCAAAGTAATATGAAAATAACAAAACAAATATACCTCTGTAATGTGCCATTTTAAAATAAATTCAAATCATTTGAAACTTAAAAATATTTAAGAGTTGTAAAGTGTATTTAAATCAGACACTTTTAATAAAAAAGGTCTTCTATTCAACCTGTTTACCCAATGTAACATTTATGATTGAGTTCATATTTAATAAAAGAGTCTTGATGAAAATAGATCAGGAAGAAATATAGTTGAAAATCTTTAATGTTTCCATTTTAACACATCCTACATTTTTATCGTTATTTATTTATTTTTTCGAATATCATGCCATCTTTATTTTAATGTTGTTGATCCCGATTTACAAGACCTTATAACATTAGCTAAAAAAGAAATGGATACAGCAAAAGGTTTGTGTAAAACTTTGACGGGTGCCGCTAGCGGAGCAGGACATGCTTACCCTTCCGGAGCACCTAATATCACTCCAGGTTTTCATGGGAGTTCACACTACGAGTGCCCGAGTTCTAAATGTCATCTTTTTATTTCCGTGCATTGTGGCTGTCTCACGTCCTTGTCTTGTCTTTATTTTTCTCTGTTGTCGTTTTTGCCATGTCTTTGGACTTCGATTTTTGTGGTAATCGCTTCCTTTGTTCCTTCGGTATTCTACTGCCGTTGTTCCAATATCAGTCCATGGCGCCATTGTTTTTCTGGAGTATGCTATATATGTCAACTATGGAAAAAATCAAGTTAAAATATTTTTAAATGTGGCTGCTGTTCCTGTTTTGGCAAGACTATGGCTTTTTCTATTAATTTTCAGTCTTGACGTTTTACTTCAATTTTCTAAATTCTGTAACACTTCTGCCTTATACGACACGGCAAAATAAACGCAGCATAACTTTTTATGCACTATATATAAAAATCAGCCATGAGGTAAGCTAGTCAATTAGAGCTGAAATATTTGGCTTATAGTCGTTGCATATAGCAGTTCTATCTGTATTCGAAGAAAGCAAAATTCCCCGGTAGGAAGGCAATCTCGATATTCATGTCTCTAATTCTAACCCCGTTGGGTTCATTACATAGACCCTTATATTTAAATTCTTTCAGGCCTTGTATTAGCGTAAATATTCGCAAATTCAGAGAGATTTGCAAGTTTCCACATTGACTGGATTTATAGACAGTCAATTTATTTATTTGATTAACAGTCTGAATTCTCTTTAACTTTGTTTGAGAGAATCCATGGGGCTTGTTTTTGCTTTTAAATAAAAATTAGAGTGAGCAACGATGAAAACCCCAACATCGTATTTGTGCTTCGTTTTTATGGTATATTATAGACCGATCTATGCCCCCATGGAATGTGGGGCAGTTTCATTGTTTTAAAATGGCACTTAGAAATTGTTCCTTTTTTATTCTGTTTTCCAATTATTTTATATAATCTGCACTGACGAGACATTTGTTGTCGAAATAGCCGGATGCAGAAGATAAATTAACTGCAAATTTGGCTACTTGATTGGAGAAAAAAAATTTAAAGTGAAATTAATCATTTTGGCTTCAATCATCTGCCTGTGATGTTTTTTTTCTTCTTCTTCTTTTCATCAGTCTAAATCCAAATATTAACTTATTGTTGTTTTCAGTGGGATTCGAACCCCTTATGTCAAGGTTGTAAGGGTTGAAAGTCTAGCACGCTACCACTATACCGATGAAGGCTTGTACAGGTCTCTGTTAATAAATATACTCAATTCTCACATTCTGAATTTCATGAAATTTCTTTAAAACTGAGGAGTATCTCCCTCTTGCGTAGCTCTGTCCTTAGCCGATTTTGGCTCATCTATTTAGATTTTATTGGTTATTTGTTCTCTATCAGTTTTTACACGTATTTCGGTGTATGGACTTCCTAATGTTTTGATTTTATTTTACTGAAGAGACATAAGTTAACGAAATGCGCATATGCAGAAATAAAATTCACAGTGACTTCTGTATTTTGTTATTTGTTACCACTGGGCCGATGCCTCTGTTGGTGGACTGTTAGTCCCCGAGGATCTTCACTAGCCCAGTAGCCAGTACTTCGAAAACCGATTTTATTTGGAAACTTGCAATATCTGAATTTCATGAAATTTCTTTAAAACTAAGGAGTATCTCCCTCTTGCATAGCTCTGTCCTTAGCTGATTTTGGCACATTTATTTAGATCTTATTGGTTATTTGTTCTCTATCAATTTTTACACGTATTTCGGTTTATGGACTTCCAAATGTTTTGATTTTATCTGCACTGAAGAGACATAAGTTGTCGAAATGTTCATTTGCAGAAATAAAATTCACAGTGACTTCGGTATTTTGTAATGTGTTAAAACAAATTTTTCGTTCACTCTATTTGGACTTCTCTTTGATTTCACACAGATATGGCGGGATGCAGTGTAATCTTGCATTCGAATAACAGCCAAATCCCTCGATGGGAAGGCCATTTCGATATTCATGTGTCTAATTCTACCTCCGTTTAGGTTCCCATTATGACCCTTTTATTTAAATTCTTTTAGGCCCTGTATTACCGTAAACATTCGCAAATTCGGGCGGATTGACAAGTTTCCACGTTGACTGGATTTATAGACAGTTTACATTATATATATTTTCAGTATACATTATATATATTTTTATAAGGTACATCCTTTTTTTTGATAAAGAATCGATTGAATATATTCCAAATAAATAAATAGTAGTATCTAAATCAAAGTTTGTTCAAAAAGGGTAAATTCGAATGGTTAGAAATAGCAAAAAGTTCACAATCCTATTTTTGTTATAATTCTTAATGGTATATAAGTACCCTCTTTGTGATTTAGTTATTTTGAGTAGTGAAATAGAATACTGATGAGCAGTCAAAGTATATTTTAATTCTTGGTAGTTACAATTATAAGCAAATACGACTTTTCCATCTTCCATTTGAAACTACCATGTGATGTGTCATTTTCACACCGTCCACTATAGGACGTTAAGTGTCATTTATCTATCAATTTCAGCAGAATTATTTCCTTAATGAAAAGACATTTTTTCCAAAAGCAAATTTGAATAATATTCTGCTATCACGCTGTATTAATAACAGACAATATAAGATTTCTGCTATTTTGTATAAATTGTTGTACAAATTGCATGATCATGATATTTTTCATTCCAAATGGTTACTGTATATTGAGAATATTCTAAATGAATGTGGTTATTCTGATCTTCGGATATTACAAAATGAAACTAATAATGTATTTTTGTCAAGGAATTTAAAGCAAAGATTATGTGACCAGTTTAAACAAAAATGGGCTGCAAATGTTTTTAATTCTAATCACCAAAATGTTTTAATTATAGAATTTTTAAATGTAATCATGGTTTAGAAAAATATTTACTTAATTTGCCAGATGATTTAAGGAAAGCATTATGTAATTTTAGATGTCTCAATCAAAGGCTTCCTTTTGAAAAAGGTAGATTTTGGGGTATTGAACCTGATGATATAATTTGTGACATTTGTACCAGTAATTGTATAGGTGATGAATACCATTATATATTTGAATGTTCTTTTTTCAATAATGTGTTGCCACGTAATTTAACTACAAATCCAAACGCTGACAAATTTTATAACTTATTCAATTCAGATACCTATAATGTTTACCATAAACTGTAAAAATTGTACTTTCAATAGTCAATTAATTGTATTACTTCAATCTATTGATTGTCTTCCTTTCATATCACATAACTCAATTGTATATATGTTGCATAAAAATGTTCTTTAATGCATTATTTTATGCTCTTAGACAAATATTGTGCAAATTATCTTGTTTATATTCACATTCCCCTGTTGGGAACTTGAGAAATAAAAACTTGAAACTTGAAACTTGTATTAATTACCAAGTAAAGACATACAAAATGTGTTATGTGGGTGTAACCCCCCTTTTTGTACGCCGGATTCCGGGTATATTTAGAGAGTATTCCGTACGCCGAGGTATGATACGCTGGATTCCAAAAAGAGTATTTCGTACGCGTACGCCGGAAATTTGGTTGCCGATTTTTTTGACATCGTGATTTTGTATAACTGCGATAAACGTATTCCGGATTCCTGTTAAATTTAGCCGGTATTCCGGATTCCAGGGGTAGGGGGGGGTTTACACCCCTGTTATTACATGGTTTTCATTTTTCTTTCATCTTTGTTTGATAATCAAGTTGCTTTCTTTTCCTTTTTTTTTCTTTTTTTTTTCTTTGGTAATTGTGAACTTTCATAATGCCTGTTTTTTTTTACATCTTTTTTGCCACCATTACCATGTGTCCTTTGCTATCAGATTCCAATCGTTCCATTGATTTGATTGGATATTCTCTTTCTCTCCAATATATTATCTTAAAGCCATTGTCTTCAAATATTTCCTTGACTTCTCTTCCTTTTATTGCAAAACAAGTAAATGTTCTATCATTGAATTTATAATACGATTCGCTTTCTTCTCCGATTAAAACGAGAACTCCACCATCCAACAACAAGGTTCTGATATTTCTCACACATTCTGCGTATTGTTCCTTTGAATGTGCGGCAGCATCTAAACACCCAGTAGATGTTATTGCATCGAACAAAACGGGTACATCGGAAGATTCAAATACAGGACATGTTGTTATATCTGCCTGAATAATACCTTTAATCTTTGATTTTATATACCTGTTCCTTGAATCAACACTTTCGCTACAAAATAAAGTGTAGTATTTGTAACTAAAAACATGGGTACACATTTCGTAACAAACAAATGTAATATTCCCTCGATACGCTTCCAGTATGACAAATTATTTATTCAAGCATTTTTCAAACAATTAAATAATATTGTTCACCTCTAGTAGTCGGTCTCTTAATCAGACCGTATAAAAACTGTGGCTGCTGCTTCACTGCTCCCATGTCGTTGACGGAAAGTAGGACATGATAGGTGCTAAATTTTCATCAAGTCTCCGTTCAGAACTGGAAACAAAGTCTTATCAACACTTCATTTGTTAGCTTGCAGAATGATTGTAAATTAACAACAAACAAATGACCATGTCATACTCATCAAATAGTTTATTTTTGACAACTTGTTTACATAAAAACTAAAAATGGGGGTAATAGTTGGGTAGTAACAAAATTACCGAACAGAGTTGTCATGAGCCGAAGTCCTTGTGACAAAAAGAAAAATTAGGCGGAAACCATGGGTAAAATTGTCGCCAGCAATCAAAATAAATGTTGGGTTAAACCTGTTTTAGGACATGCTAAACCTCCCCTTCCAGTTCGGTAGTCTCTGGTAGCAACTCAACAGCAATTGCTATAGAAAGGTCGTTGACAGTGGAAAGAAATTATCCCAGTACTAAGAAGATCTTGAATCAACGTTTAGACCGAAACTTCACATTTTTCCACAAGGGACTGATATCTATGAAAGAACTTTTTTAATGATCGTTAAAGACGGAATTTTTTTAAAGCCTTTGTTAATAAGATGGGCATGGAGATAACTATGTCTATTAAAAAAGTTTTTATTATTTGTGCTAGCTCTCGCGTTACTAATCAACTGTGAAACATACACACCGTAAGCAGGACAAGCTGGACTTTTACAGTCCATGCTAGGGAAATTGATAATTTTGAAATTAAAATCGTCCCTCTTGTGTTGCATTCTAGTAGTGATTTGGCCATTTATAATGACATATATGACAATCGACAATAATAACATTATTACAGTTAATTCACAGTTCCGAACAAGTATTAAATTCTTTTGCATATGAGCAATTTTGCAATAAATTCAACAGTTTTGTATTTACTGAACTGAACTAATTTAAATATCAATTTGATAAAACATTATTAAATTAGCTTGACCATTACAAATCTTCGATATCTCGTCCAAATCATTTTTATGTATACAAGTGCAGTTACAAAATCATCAAAGGTTCCCAGGTCAAGTAGAAACAAGGTTAATTGTGCATTTAATATTGTTTCGTTTAGTTAACACCTAACCATGTTTTAAGAATACTAGCGACACTTTCGCATCGGCCTCATTCCTTGGCCTTCATCTTGAAATTGACAACAGACGTAGACTTCAAACTAAGCTTAATCTTACTATGAGGTATGAGCAAAGCTCATTGTTGAAGGCCTCATAGCGGCTTCAAGATGAAGAACAACGATAAAAGCGTTGTTCCTTTGCTTGTTTTTACCATGTATTTGTAGAGACTTTGTCTCATGTGCATTTACTCCATATCCTTTCATTCACCATTAAAGACAAGAGCGATGACTTCACTTTTCCAATAGCCAACTTTACTTTTCTTTGTAGCATCATACTGAGTTTATATCTCCCGACTCATCCCCTACTCAGAGGCTTATGATCGATACAGTGACTTCCTTAATAGAGCTCACAAATAGGCTACTTAAACAAGGGTATGTTACCGATAACTTAAATTAATTACTCGCGATATTGTGGACCCCTATCGGACATCTGTTTCCCCAGATGACAACGGATCCTCCCCTTTAAAAGCTGGAGATTGTTGTTTCCTCTACTGGGCTTGAATTTACTAACGAATTTGACATGTTCAACGCGGTGGTTGTCGTCTAAGAATCAGGAGATGCTTACTCTACTAAAGTAGCCACAACGAAATTTGCCGCGACTTTTCTCCAAATATCTTTCTAAGCAAATGATAAAGGATCACATGACATACACCAATGGAAAGCTAATTTTTTGCCGCATCATGCCATGCATTACCATAATTTTACAACAAATGGTTAAAACGTCTTCCATTACCCTTCTATGTTATTTCAACAGAAAATTTGAGCCGAAAACAGAAGGAGTATACCTGGTTAACTGAACACCTGTATTTATTGTTATATAAGCCCTTGGGTCTATCAATTAACCAAAACACGTGCGTCGGTAGTTCATCTCAAATGCGAAGCAAAGAATGTGTCAACAAAAACCTTTTACCTGTAAACAAATTCATTTTAATTTAAATTAAAATTAATAATAATAATAAAATTTGTTTTATTAACGTGTCACATGTTGATTTACAAATATACAATTACATAACATATATTAAAACAATCAACATCCAGCCATAAGTTGGCTTATGAGACACAAAATAAAAACTTTAGAAGTTCATCATATTCCATAGTCTCTCTTCGCTTGTTAAAGTTCATATAATCATGATAATATCAAGTATAAAGCAGCATGTTCATATTTACCAGTAAATGTTAAAATATTCATATATGCATCTTTGGGTTTATGTTCTTCCAAACGTTTAGATTTTATCTGCACTGAAGAGACATAAGTTGTCGAAATGCGCATATGCAGAATTTAAATTCACAGTAACTTCGGTATTTAGTTATATGCCTAGTTGAAACATAAACATATAGAAAACCTCTTTTAAAAAATCTATACTTAAAAAGTTGAAATAACTGAATAAAAATACATGTACATGTAAATTTTAAAGGATCAATTAACCTGACCACTTATCTTTTTCAATTACCCATAAAAAGTTTACGACAGAAAAAATATTTTTCTATACTTTTGCAGAAAACCTTTTGAACATTTTTGCAGTTCATTATTGCAATAAACTTTTCATCTACATTTAAGATATGAAAATTTTCTATATATTGAGAACATTCTAAAAAATCATTAAGCCTAATATCTGAATATAGCGGACAGCTCATAAGGAAGTGTTTCTCAGTCTCTATTTTACGAAGTTCACAGTTTGAGCAAAAACGTTGCTCTAGTGGGATAGGCGGCCTGGAGTCAATGGTATGTGGATATTGGTTCTGCATATTTTATTCTCATTTTTAACCCAACATTTGTATGCAAATTAGTAAACAAATTAAAATTCTGTTTGTTCATTGGCCACCCGAATAAACAACAAACAAGCACCCTATATGCAAATGAGTAATCCAATGGCAATGCATTTGGTGTCTTTTCATTGGTTTGTTGGTTTGCGTAGAACATTTGTCAATCACTCCCACATCGAATTTATTTAAAATTTGAGTGAAATTAACATTAAGGTCTATGGAAAATATTTTTATTTGAACTTTGATTATTTCGGTAAATATAACAAGAGCAGCGGCAAAAAATTAGAAAAAGATACATACACGTTTTATTGGGTTCTTATTTAAAACAAAATTGCTACAGCGATTAAAGCTGCGGTAAAGTTTCTAGTGTGCACTTTAGAGCACCTGATCTTACTTATAATTCTTTATCGGATCGGTGTTAGCAAGATTGTTTGTCTTCATTTCTTTTTCTGTCATGATATGTCTTTTGCCTTTGTTTTGAAAGTAAAATAGTTTTGGTTTGCAATAAAATGGTATCGATTAAATGCATGAGATATTTTTGTACAAACGCATGGTATAATAAACCAATGGATCAACATTTTTATTGTTGTTCTTCATCCTGAAGTCACCATGAGGCCTTCTACCACGAGCTTTGCTCATACCTCATTGTAAGTTCAATTTTGATTGGAATTCAATTCTCGATGTCGAGCAACGCTACATCTACGACTTTGTATCCATGGATGCGGGATCTTCACCAAGCATAAAATTGACTTGTAGTCTACATTTTTGTGTTTCAATATACCTTAAACGGTACGGATACAGTTTGAGATTTCAGGACCAATATAAAACCTATTTAAGTTTATTACTGTACCTACCCCTTCCCTTCTTTATCCAAAACATATTTAATAACATGTGGGATACAAATCTTGTCTCCTTCCAGCCATGTCATTAGAAATTCAATATTTTGTACAGCATAGTCAGTCAGGTATATTTCATCAAAATGACGACAAGCACTGAGGACGCTGTGAATACTAGGTCCTGTACCTAAATCTAGAAGAAGCTTTCCACACACATCTCCTATAAAAAGAAAGTATCAAAATACATCGATACATAAATAACAAAATACCGAAGTAACTGTCAATTTTGATTCTGCATATGCGCATTTCGACAACCCATATCTCTTCAGTGCAGATAAAAAAAAAACACCCGGAAATCCATAAACCGAAACATGTGTAAAAGCTGATGGAGAACAAATTACCAAAAGGATCTAAAAAGGAAAGCAAAAATCAGCTAAGGACAGAGCTATGCAAGAGGGAGATACTCTTTAGGTTTTAACAAAATTTTCTGCATTTTATATATTGCATGTTTTCAAATAAAATCGGTTTTCGGGCCAGCATCGAAGTACTGGCTACTGGGTTACTGTGAATACCCTTGGGGGAAATGTTGGTAAATCAATGGTCATTTTAAACAGTTGACAGTATACTTAAATATGATGATAAGGCTTTCTTGACATATGTAGCAGCCATTTTACTTTAATTGACATTTCTAGCACCTTTCTTTTTGCTTTATTTAGATGTGTTTACAACAGTAGATAATCATAGACAAGATTTGAAACTGCTGTTGAATTTGTACTATAATTTTATAATTTTCTTGATATTCTGCGTCAGTGGTACAAAATTAATGTATTGATAGAAATGTGGGAAATGTCTGTAGATTTTCTTTTTGGTCAAACCTTGATAAGTAAACAGGAAATGCGTTATTCAGTACTATATCCTGACATTTACAGACCTTGATTCTGCTCAACTGTACTATCGACAGTGCGTTTCGCATCCAAAATTCTATGGAACTATCATTTACAGAGCACATAAATTCAAAAATTGTCCTTCCAAGCTTATTGATCCGTTGAACAAACTTATTCATATATACAGCATTGTTACTTCTGGTTTTTATTTGCAAAAATATTGATCAGCTCCTCAATGCTTTAAATCGTAACTAAAGTAAAATATTTTTCCTATTTGCAGTATTTGGCATTGCACAATATCATGTTCTTCTTTCATACTGTAAACCGGTGACCATTGATTTCAATAATAAACAAGTATATTCGCACAGTTTTATTTTTCGCGCGTCACGTTCCAAACGCGACAAGCTCGAAAATAAAACTGCGGCGAAAATTTCCCGGTTTACAGTAACTGATGATGTTGTTATAATAAATCTATTTAGAAGTATTATAATTGAAGTTTTATATTTAATAGCTTTGATATGACAGTCGGTGGAAATTATGTCCTCACCTAGGTGTCAGTAACTGTGAGCATTTTCAGGACAGTAACCGTATGTTTTGTCTTCATGTTTTATGCACTTATCGTAAAGGTCCTCGTCCTAATAAGTTGGACTCTTTTCTAGTTTAATTTTTTCTTTGAGTCTTTTCTGCGTATTTATTTTTTAGCCATTCACCACACATTTTAGGGGTGTGGATCCAAGAAAACGAGTTGAACTCCACTGCAATTTCTGCGCATGTCCGGATTATGTTCGTCATTGGCTTGTCCCTGTCTTTTTAGAAGAAAACAAATTAAATTTCTTGATTTTTGGGTTATTCGCATGTGCTTTGTTTCCATTGATTTATTCACCTATTTTTACCATTGGGGGCATTTAGGGCTTGCTTTATGGTATAAGGTTCCTCACAGTGTTGAAGACTGTACGTTGACTCTAGATGATTTGTTCTGCGTCGTTTTAACCTGGAGATTGAATGTTGTCTCCTTGGCACTGACCCCTATTTCCTTTCTTTTTCATGTCAAAATTGTAAATGCTAATACGTTCATATATTTTACCGGTTTCAAAACAAATCTTTCTATGGTATGGGTAACTGTGCAATCAAGATACATCTGAAAATCCTGGTCATTGGAAACAAGAACTTTATCCTGCCTTTGCTGAATTAAACAAAATTTGTGAATATATGGTGACATCACAATAAAATGGACAAAAGAAGAAAATTCCGGCTTAAATTTGTGTCAATACCGGATCCGACTCTCGGCTCACAATATGAGCCACTCGGATGTTCCATGCAATAGTGTAGAAAATAAACCAAACTTACAATTTTGCACTGTATTTTGATTTGTATCTCTTATCCGGGCCATGGCCAAAAATTCACCAAACATGTCATATTGTCCTGTTAAAGGAAAAGACATTAGGATGCTGTTCTCATAGGGGTTCTTGTTAACCTATGTCCCGCGCTCATGGTCATTTTATATCAGATACAAAGATTAAAAAAGGTTTATAGTGGACCTATCAATACCTTTTAGGGACCGCCCATTTAACCTGAAGGGGGTTATGGTTTTTTTTCTGGACAGAAATTTTTTTTCGCGCTTCGCGCGATACAATTTATTTATTTTTTTCACTTGTATCAACAAAATATTTTTTTTTCAAAATTAACATTATTTTTTTTTGGGGAGGGGGGGGAGGGGGGCAGAAAGCCTCGTCAGAAATTTTTTTTTCATCATTTTGGCAGCCAAAATATTTTTTTCGCATAAAATCGGCTCCAGATTATTTTTTTAGAAAAAACCAAGTTAAATGGTCGGTCCCTTGTGATCAAATGTGGTTGAAATTGTTTAATTGGTTTCAGAAGAGAAAAGCTTTGAATGGATTACATATTGGGTCTTGTCTGGAATGCGTTAAACTTTTGAAAAAGTGCTATCCCACAAAAAAATCAAACACTGAAGTAACCGCTGTCAAAAGCAATTTCAAGTTACATCCTTTAGCATTACAAAACATCACTAACAAAACTAAATAAAGCTAATGTAGTGTTCTTTACCAAAAGAGTATAAATTAAAATCTCTGTCATCAAGATAGAGACCTTTGCATATATAATATGCCCTTCTTTAAGGTTTAAGTGTTACTATCGTTATTTACGTTTGTCTCTTGTCCTTCATTCGGGTTTCTCTAATAATGTAGTTATTGTATGTGTTTACTGTTATGTAGAGCAAGATTATTCTAAATAGAACTTATTATAACCTCAAAACATTTTCAATTTAAAGGTGAATATTATATTCAGCCTAGTGATGTGCTGGTCTGAGATAATGGAACTGATGGTGACAAATACCCGCAAAAGATATCTAACTGTTTTGATATTACCATTTCAAATTACAACACTTATAATTTCTGTCCGATTTTTCTTTTTTTTCTCCACAAATTTGCTTTTCTCCGAAACATTTTTGCGCGTACTCTAGCTCTTGTTTTTTCACCGTCGTTTTTTGTCTGATTTTGCTTTCCGTCCGAAAATTTTGGTTTTTTCCCGATTTTTTTACGCTTAGTCCGTCGCTTTTTGTTCGATTCGCTTTTCGTCCGCAAATTTTGCTTTTTGTCAGAAATTTTGAGTTAAGTCCGTTGCTTTTTGTTTGATATTTTTGCATCTAGTCCGCCGCTTCAACAGACAATTTTGCCTTATTGTCCGATAAGTTCACTAAGCATATTCAAAAATTATCCATTTAGACACTGCATGAGGTTGTCCTATGCGTGGCAACCCCCTCACTGTGTGGTGAGGAGACAAGTCGGAGTCTGTCATTTTAGTAATATATTATTCCACAGCTAATATCTCATTAGCAGAATGGAAACATTGTAATAATATGTGAAATCATAATACCAATCAGCTTCCAATGTCAAGTGTTTGAGGTCCATTCCTTCCCCACAAACCCTTGCCTGATTTAGCTTATTTTGTCTGGGTTGCTTCTCTACACAAGAAGCAAACTGATGAGCCAATTAAATCAAGCAAAATAAGTTAAGACGAATACTCATTGGTTCGTGTAGTTGTATTTGATCAAGAGTAGTAGCTCGAGCATACATGTATAATTGGTGATATGAATTGTGCATTTGTGAACATTAATTAAATTTTCTGTTACGGCAGTTTTATCTGTAAAATGGAAACTAAGATTAAAAGTTTGGCTAGTATATTATTTTCTGAACTAGTGATTGTATGAACCTGACCTCCAGCCATGTTGGTAATAGATCAGCAGCAAAAGTAAACAACTCATTGATATTATTGGTTTTAAGTTTTCTTTAAATCCGCTTAATCATCTATGCATTTCCCGCAGCGTCCCATGTAAAACTAAGTTCCTATTTGGCGGCAATGCTTTATGCCGTATCCGCACTAAATTAACCACACTTTGTCAACAATTACGTAACCGAACAAAATTTTAAAGGTTCTGTTGAACCTACTTTCTCCCGTAAATGGCTGTTTTCCGTGTAAGACAACACATAGAAGACATGTCCCGTGAAGCTGTCTAACACAGGTAAACATCCAATTTCACGTTGCGATTTATTCGACGTCACATTAGTTACCATGATTTACTCCATGGATGATTTGACTTCACAATTGAACTCCATAAGAAATTGCAAGTATTTCTTTCCTTCAGAGTTTGGTAGTTTTATTTTACGAAAGAATTTGACCATTTGAAAAAAAGAAAGGGGTATTTTTTACTCTTGGGAGCAAATTTATGTCTTTTAGTCTTGCTACCCTCGGGAAAAGACGGAATTTCTCACACTAGTGGAAGATATCCCTTCTCGTATTACAACCTAGTCCTGTCTCCTCACATTCAGTCCTGACCACTATTTTGGCATAGTCATTGCTAAACACAATGTTATTATCATAATATATTTCTGGAACTGTAAATTTTAACTACAGTTAGTAATTCGTTATTTAATGTTAACCAAAGTCAGTGATGCGTTAAAAGTTGGGCACAAACAAGTAAGGCAAAATGAATACATTTGTAGAGTGCTTCCTCACTATAATATATCTTTATCAATGAGATCACATGATCCCATGCCATATAACACACAAGATAATACTTATAATGTAAATTTTGAATTAAGTCAGTGCTGCGTAAACAGTAGGTCAAATATATCTCATCCGCGTTTGTATGTGGGTCATATCATCATAATACAGCTCTACACAAAAGTATTCAAGATCTAAGCATTATATAAAAAAGACGGTCTTGTTAGTGTTAAAATTCCGGGATATTTAAAACAAACAATATATTGACATGGACAAAATCTTTTGGCCATAGATTATCATCTGACCTTTTTCAAGCTATTTAATATAAATTTATTACATTAAAGAAGTAAGTGAGAACCGAACTTTCAGTCAAAGAACGAGCAATCCAGGGACAACGGCAACATCGGAAACAGAGAGAAACAACTACATCAGATGAGTGCGGAACAAAAAAGAAAAATAAAGACATGCATCAGCTGACACACATACAGATGAACTACACGGACGCAATAAAAATCCATGGGCGAGATCAGCTGTACCGTTGAAATAAGCATCTCCTACTTCTTGTAAGACATCAGCTGTGTTGAACATGTAAGTCCCGGTAGTAAAGTCAAATCCGGTAGAGGAAAAAAAAACAACTTCAGTTTTACTGTCATCTGGGAAACAGATATCCCATAACGTTCCACAACATCGTGAAGTCGAGCAAAAAACTTCTGTAGTGATGACTTTACTTTATTGGTAACATACCCTTGCTTACGTAGTCTATTTGTTAGCAACCTAACTCTATCAAGGAAGTCACTGCTTCGACAAGAAGCGAATAGCAAATGAGTTGTGAAATGTAAACTCAATGCGCTGGCGCTTTCGGAATGTTGATATAAAGAAAAGGGAAGTTGACTATTTGAAAGTTGAAGTAATCGCGTTTGTCTTACAGCCTAGTTCTTAGTATACCTCTGTTGTCAATTTGAAGATGAAGGTCAAAGAATAACGCCGAAGTATCAGTAGTATTCTTAATTTCGAGTTCTTTTGGATAGATAAGATGAAGAAAATTACCGAAGCGAGGGTTGCTTAATGTTGAAATTTGATATATATAACGGAAGCTAAAATTAAAGGAACTGGCCAGTTTTAAAAACTTCAAAACAGGTAGAATGTGGTACCGAAGTTACCAACCGGTTTTTCTTTAGTTTTAGTCTCATTTGATACCTTTTTCTATGTAGATTAGACTTATTGAAGACTATTGGATTGATCGTTAGGTGTATTCCTCTAAGTGTCATAAGTGAAAAGACTTTTCGTTGGGGAAATATTATTTACAACAGGTCGAGGACGCCAAACATGAAAGTTATTGTAGAATTAATACACATGGCACACTTTGCCAGTTAATTTTATGTTTTTTGACAATCCAACATACATGTGGTAAAAACCATTGATGTAGCTATAAATTCCTCTCAAATTGTAGCTAGGGGTCGTCTTGAACTTACTATGGGGTATGAGAGAAATAACTAAATACCGAATTTACTGTGAGTTTATTTTCTTCATATGCGCACTTCGACAACTTATGTCTCTTCAGTGCAGATAAAATCTAAATGTTTGGAAGACCATTAATTCAAAGATGTTCAAAGACTGATAGAGAACAAATAACCAAAATGATTTAAATGTAAAGCAAAAATCAGCTAATGACAGGGCTTTGCATTAGGGAGATACTCCTTAGTTTCAAATTTAGACATTGCGAGGTTCAAAATAGAATCGGCTTTCTGGTCCATACCGAAGTACTGACTACTGGCCGGTGAATACCCTCGGGGACTAACAGTCCACCAGCAGAGGCATCGACACAGTGGTAAAATATAACTAAATACCGAAGTAACTGTGAATTTATTTTCTGTATATGCGCGTTTCGACAACTTATGTCTCTTCAGTGCAGATAAAATCTAAATGTTTGGAAGACCATTAATTCAAAGACGTTCAAAAAATGATAGAGAACAAATTACTAATATGATCTAAATGTAAAGCCAAACTCAGCTACGGACAGACCTTTGCATGAGGGAAATACTCTTTAGTTTCAAAATAATTTACAAAAAGTAGATATTGCGAGGTTCCATATAGAATCGACTATCGGGTCAGCACCGAAGTACTGACTACTGGGCTGGTGAATACCCTCGGGGACTAACAGTCCACCAGCAGAGGCATCGACCCAGTGGTAAAAAATAACTAAATACCAAAGTATTGAAATCATTCTTTCCGAATTTTAGAAATCAAATTCATAATTCAAAGCGTTAATTTAAAAAAAACTATAATAGCTGCTTTTTTGCTGCGTTAATGCTGAACTTACCGGAAGCAAATATGTTATGCAACTCGTCTAATTCAATCTTTCGATCTTCCCAATCAGCTTCATCTGAACTGAAATACCAATCAAGATAGCCCTGTGGGTTAAAGTAACGATACTGATTATTTTCTGTCATTGTTTGATGCCAAAATACTATTTTTATATTACTAAAAGTCCTTCAGATAATTGTTTGTTGTAGAAGTATAACAAAATCAGTATATCTTACGTAGATTTCAAACAAAATCATTAAATCACAACACTGAATCTTTGCACATTAAAAAATGTAAAATATATATTTCATTCACCTTAATTGGTCATATCATATTTCATGTAATTTTGCAGGAAGGTTACTACTTAACAAATAAAATGATCAAAAACGTCGGGTGTGATACGTTTCTGTTGTTTCTTAATCACTTACTAAACGAGGCACTTCTATGACATGTTAAGAATTATAATGGTAAAACGAATATACGTAATTTAAAGAACAAGGACACCTTTTCAGTCGAAAATCCTATTTCTTCGTGCTTCATTAAGTACCACTTATCTGTACTAGTGCAAAGGAAAAGAATCATTTACATTCTGTAGAAATTTATATTTTCTCACCAAAATAAAAATGTGAAACAACACAATAACCTACAAAAATGTTTTGGCGAAGGTTGAAAGAATCTAGTATTAGTGGCACATTTTCTTCACTTTTGTTCTCCGGGAACTTATATCTTAAACAAGCTTAGAAATTTTCAGATTGTTAAAATGTGATTAATTTCCATTTCATTATTTTCTGTGTCGAATTGTATTTATTTTTCTTTAGATTATTTTCCGTGTCAGATTGTGTTTATTTTCCATTTGATTATTTTCCGTGTCAAGTTTTGCATATTACTGTCTTATTATTTTCCATGTCAAATTTTGTTTATTTTCGATTCAATTACTTTCTTGGGCGCATTACTTTTCCGCAAATTTTTCAAATGTTAATTATTACGTTTCCGCAAATTAAAAGTTTACGTTTCCGCAAATTTTATGCATTACGTTACCCGGTTAATCAGGTAGCTTTCATTACTATTTTAATATAATTTATAATGATTAAATAAAATTGACAAAAGATATGATCGTCAGCTTTGTGCATGAATGTACTGGGTGGGATTAGCTTTAAGACCAGTTAGGATTTTGAACATGTTTACCTTAGAATTTGAAATACAAGTATGAGGTGAACATAATGGTCAGATATGTTCTCTTTTTTAACCCACAAAAATAAACTTCTGAAAAAAGTTTAAAAAAGGTATCAAAACAATAAATACTTGTTGGCTATGATAGTACGTGTTTCTTTTTAATATTGTAAGTAATACTTCTGTACAAAATGTACTACGAATGTCACAAGTAAAAAAAGAATAAAAAGTTGAACGTTCAAAATTTATTGGATCACAAGTAAAAAAAAAGTTTCAAAAAGTTGAACGTTCAAAATTAATTGGATCATGTAGCGGTCGTCTTTATTATTAATTTTTTAATTGCATGAACTTAAAATTGTGGCTATAAAGTCGCAAAATATTTTACAAAAGGTGAGATATTTCTTTTGCGGAAACGAAATTTTTTTATGGAAAAGTAATATATATTTTTTGCGGAAAGGTAAACTTTTTTTCCGGAAACGTAATATATTTTTTTCGGAAACGTAATGCCAATTTGCGGAAATGTAAAACGCCGACTTTCTTTGTCAAATTGTGTTTATTTTCCAGTTGATTATTTTCCGTGACAGATAGGGTTCATTTTCCCTAAAACTATGAATATTCTCGGTGTCAGAATTGTGTTTATTTTCCATTTGATTATTTTCCGTGTCAGATTGTTTTTATTTTCCGTCTGATTATTTTCCCCGTCAAATTGTGTTTATTTTCGATTCAATTACTTTCCTTGTGAAATTGTGCTTATTTTCCATTTGATTATTTTTTCCATGTCAAATTGTGTTTATTTACCATTTGATTATTGTCGGTGTCAAATTGTGTTTATTTTTCATTTATTTTCCGTGTCAATATTGTGTTTATTTTTCATTTATTTACTGTATCAAATTGTGTTTATTTTTTCATTTATTTTCCGTGTCAAGTTGTGTTTATTTTTTCATTTGGTTATTTTCTGATAATATTTTGTGGTCGATACAGTGACTTTCTTGATAGAGCTCGGTTGATTACAAATAAACTACAATGGGTTTATTTCGTTTTCCGTGATCGAGGATTTGAATTCCCCGTGATTCGTTTTCCATTTCATTAATTTGTCGTGAATCGTTATTGTTTAATCCGTGATTTGAATTTCCCGTGAACTGTGATTGGTCCGAATAATTTTTTCGTGATTCGTGATGAGACACCCCCCCCCATCAGGCCCCTCCTTAAACAAAGGTATGTAACCAAATAATTAAAATCATCACTACAGAAGTTTTACGGTCGACATCATGATCTTATGGTTCGCTATGGTAAATCTGTTTCCCGGATGACAACAGATCTTTTCCTTTACAACTAAAGTTTGTTTTTCCTCTACCGGATCTGACTTTACTACCGGAGTTGACATGTTCAACACGGCGGGTGTCTTATAAGAAGCAGGACCGTTACACCTGATCTCAAACATGGTTTTTATTGGGTCCATGTTGTTCATCTGTATGTATGTCTTCATTGTTGTTTTTGTACTTAAGTGGTGTTCTTGTTCCTTGGTGTTTCCGATGTTGTCTTTACCCATGGATTGTTCGTTCTTTTGACTGACGGTCAGTTTTCAGTTACTTTATTGAATTACTCCTGAGACTTTTTAATCTCAACATCTTAAATAAATTACGGTTAAGAGGGATACGTTATTTCACCTCTACAGGCTTGATTAGCATAATATCGAAGTTATTGTAAACAAAATGTTTGTTATTTTTGTATTTAATAACTTATTTTAATTTTGTTTCCAATTCGTTACATTACATTCACCTTAGTGAAAGAATTACATTCACCTTAGTGAAAGAACATATCAAAACTCTGGTGTAAATTACTTCTGGAGTGAAAAAAAAAATAGAAAAAAAGATCCGTTTGGTGTATTGACAGTTACGATTTTACATTTTAAAGAACCCTTCTACAAAAATTGATTAAATTCTAATGGGACAACGTATTAACTTTTCTGGTCTGCATTTCATTTATGGTAATAAAAATCAAGGATTCTTCTCTAATATCACTAATATCATATGATTAAGGCAAAAAATCGAGAAAAAAGAAATGAAGTAATTGCATCTGTCCGGAAAACAAAAAATGACTATTTATGTAAACTTCAAAACTCCTTGTCTGATAAATCTATTCCACCAGGCAAGTGGTGGCGTATTGCTAAATCTTTATGTCAATTTAATAATAAAAACATCTCTTCTAGTCCTATCAAAGTTGATAATAATATTATGACTCACCCATTAGATAAAGCAAATGCCTTTAATGAATATTTCACTTCTGTCTCTAGCATTGATGATGAACCTGAACTTCCAGATTTTGCCCCGCTCTCGCCTTGTGTGTTGTCTGACATAGTGATATCAGAGCAGGAGGTTACTGATCAGTTTCAAATATTAAATATTAACAAACCCCCAGGCCCTGATAAACTCCCTCCTAAATTTTTAAAGGCTATATTCCAGTCACTGGTAATACCTGTTACAATACTATTTAATAAAACTGTTCAAATCGGTCAGATTCCTAGTGACTGGAAGAGAGCTAATGTTTCAGCGGTTTTTAAGGGCAAGGGTGGATGTGATGTTCCTTCTAACTATAGACCAATCTCGGTAACATCTTGTTTTAGTAAAATACTTGAAAAAATCATATTTAAAAACCTATATAATTATGTAAATGTTAATAGGATTCTTTCTGATCATCAATCTGGTTTTAGGTCAAAAGATTCAACTACAAATCAGTTGTTAACAATTTATAATGCGATAATGAAAAATTTGGACCTAGGTAAAGAAGTACGATTTATATTCTTTGATATATCTAAAGCCTTTGATAGAGTATGGCACAAAGGTCTTATTTATAAACTTCGAAAGTATGGCATCTGTGGTAATGTACTTAAATGGATTCATAGTTTTTTAAGTGATAGGAAACAAAGAGTAAATGTTGATGGTTACTTCTCTAGATGGAGAT